>ML685899.1:3562884-3588089 GCA_007922175.1 Pelusios castaneus | reverse complement strand
CACAGCCTCAAAATCAGAGCTGCCAGACCTCAATACCCGGCCAACGATACTGTGCAGAAGCTGGAGACAGTCCCCAGATGATCTAATCCTGACTGGCCACCACCAGAAGTTTGTCTGCATTACTGGGAGTGGGGAGTACTGTATGCTTAGAGTGTGTATTCTGTTTTGGCAATTAGTAATAAATAAGAATTAAGGACATGACTGTATGAGGCTCCTTCCTGGTAAAAGATCCTGCAAACCTGCAGAGAATTATACCTGGAGCCCTACGGATTGGGAAAGGGTGGGTACTTCAATTACCTAGGTTACACCCAGAGCCCTACAGTCTGGGAATGTGTGACCCTGAGTCCTAAACTGTGACTTGGATAAGGGTAGGTGACTTTCCCCTCGGAGCCCTATGGATTGGGAAAGGAAGGGATTGCCTTAACGGGATTATATCTTGAGCCTTATGGATTTGGGTGAAGGTGGGGTGCCCTTGTGTGCGGGTAACAGAATCCTGCATCATATTGCCACTGCAGGGGAAGAGCCTTCAGCTCTCACTCTTTCATTCACGCATCTGCCCTGAAATGTAATTAACAGACTGACTAAGCCAACCGAAGGGTGAATCCAAGTGATTTTGGAGCACAGACTGGGAAGCATTTTTACAAAAGCCCATTTTCACTTGTAAGAGGTTACTGCACACTCTTCCCATTTCCAGCTCTACATGGGCAGGGGCACCCCAGTCCCAACAGGACCATTGTAACCACCACATGAAGGGAGCCTCATCTCATTCTCACCTGTCAACCTGTGTGAGATTCACCTGCGCTGCAAGAGGAACTCAATTTGCACACCTGCATAACTGGAGTGTCCTTGCTGACTGAGGAGCTATGGGGAAGCCTGGTTGGAACCAATTTCAGGCTGACATTCCTGTTTCAAGCAGAATCGTCTCATTAATCTACATTGCAAAGGTGATGTGAATACGCTGACTATATCAAGAGTCGCTTCAGGCTCATATCTGATTACTGGAACATTTAATGATTGAGATACAGTCAGGGGTTTATGGTAGGATGTCCCATTTATGCACACGCAGCACTAAGGAAAAGACTTTCAAAAAGGTTATCTGTAGCATCTGTTCATCTTGTTCTCTGCACCACCTGCCTCATTGCTGTGGCAGACTCCCCCGTCCCTGGGGTCGGGGCAAAGGCTGCTGCACAGCTTTGGGACCCTGTTTCTACCCGGGAATCCTTGCTGGAGCCTGGTCAATGCCTCTGTGCAACGCTCACACCAAACAAGCACTGTGGAAGTTTTTGGAATTCTAGCAAGACAATCCCTGGATGAATCACAGGAATTACATATGAAACTGACCTATTAGATTTTACAGTTATAAACTGTTGATCAGGAAATTTAGGCTTGAAATTAGACACAGGTTTCTAATCATCAGAGGAGTAAAGTTCTGGAATAGCCTTCCAAGGGGAGTTGTGGGGGCAAAAAACATAACTGCCTTCAAAACTGAGTTTGATAAATTTATGGAGGGGATGGTATGATGGGACAGCATAGCTAGGTAATTGACTGATCTGTGACTACTGGTGGTGAATATGCCAGAGGCCTAAGAAAGGAGGGTACATGGGGTGGGTTCTGAGTAATCGAAGAGAATTCTTTTTTGGGTAACTGGCTGGTGAGACTTGCCCACCTGCTCAGGGTTTAACTAATCGCCATATTTGGCGTTGGGAAGGAATTTCCCCCAGGACAGATTGGCTAGGGCTCTGGGGTTTTTTTGCCTTCCCCTGTAGCAGAGGGAATAGCTACTTAATGGTGGAGTCTCTGTATCTTAAAGTCTTTAAGTCATGATCTGAGGACTTTAATAACTCAGTCATTGGTTAGAGACTTATTGCAGGAGTGGGTGGGTGAGGTTTTGTGACCTGCATTGTGCAGAAGGTCAGACTAGATGATCATATTGATCTTTTTGACCTTAGAGTCTATCTTTCAGCCATTTCTGCAAATAAAAGACTCTTCCCTATTGTACCTCTTGTATTGTTTCCCATTATTTTACATTCAGTAAGTGGCAGCATTTCCACCCCTTTCACTGCAAAGAAATGGACATCAGCAATGCTGGCCCACTTTTATACAGTGCTTTCAGGGGAAACACAGAATTACAGTCTAATCAAGGCGGGTGTGTTTTGTGAAGAAGAGGGCAATGATGGATTATAAAACAAACAGCCACATTTACATGCATAATTTGTTCACTCACCCCCCACATCTTGTTTCCCAAATAATAAACCTTTACATTTTGAAGTTAAAGGAAAGCCGAGTTGCTCTGTTTTTTTGCCTCCAGTGTGTTAAGTCCCTGAGGAAAGTTTTAAGGCAAAAATGACATTTTTTTGGCTCTAGAAGAATCTCCCAGGGGAAATGATAGAAACCCCTATAGTCTGAGGCCTTTAATACTAGATCAGACAAATAACTACACCATGTAAAAGAAGAAACTACAGTGCCATGAGAGATGGGCAATTTCAAAAGGACTTTTCAACGTCTAACTTTTCCCATTCCAAACTATGTCTCTGTGGTTATAAATAATTCAACTCTGCCTTTCCAGAGGTTCAAGGTGCAATAATTTGGGAGTGAAAATCAAGTGCCAGTTGATGTACTGCAAAGACCTGCAGAAATTAGAGCCTCTACCTGTTCTGCATAAGAAACCTTACTAATAGTCCCAAACACCATGCTGTTTGGCTGTGAATATTGAGGACTTCATATAAAACGCTTCAGATCAGCCAGATTAGTTTGAAGAGGGTGAGAAGTAGGAGCTAGATGGGAAGAAACCTTTCATTTTTAATTCGGATGGCTGTTGGTGTTTCTAACACAGGCTGTTCACACATACATACTTGCTGTATTACGCAATTTAGCAACCTTGGCTGAAAAATCAGTCAATTTTTTGGTGATGGGATTGTAAAACCAGAAAAGGTGGAGATGGAAAAGACCTATCAGAGCATCTCTCCAGCATCCTGCAGTTACAGATCATAACCCTTCATCAAAAGCTGTGACCTGCCAGCAATCTTTGGCAGGTGCACCTAATGTGCTCTGTCTGTGCATGCAGAACCTCCTCCCACTTCAGCAAACAAAGGATGGGAATATACAAGACTCCTCTAAGAGGCAGACCTGGTTCCTACTGCAGAGCACAAAGTTTGGCCCCAGTCTGCCCAACTGCAGCAGGGACAGAGAGAAAGACATGGTTTCCAAACATTAAAAAAGAAAAATTCACTCTCAAAAATATCTACAACCAGTTCAGGGAGAGAAATCAGCCAGAAGGGTTTTCTGCAGTTAGGTGAATAAGCACCTGAAGGCATGACCCCAGCAAAGCCATGCAGATCCTGACAGCCCTGCAGCCACAGCCAGGCGTCCAAGGGCGGGAATGTCCCTGCCTTCGGGTAGGGCGCAACCGGCCAAAGCCCAAACAAACCTCCGGGGATGATGGACAAGGAAGAGGGCGGGGCAGCACCAGGCAAGGACTCGGCTTTCTAGGCTGAAGGCTGCGGGGCTCCCCCGGCTGTCACAGGCGGCCCGTCCAAGGGACGCCAAGTCTCCGCGGTAGCCCAGGGCCAAGGGTACGTGGAGCCCTGGGCAGGTATCCAGGTGCACATACAAGCCCGGCGGCGCCCGGGGCTGCAGCCCGCAGGTGGGGGAGGCAGAGCTCGCCCCACGCCGCCTGTCCAGAGCCCGGGGCGCACGGTCGGGCGAGGCGGAGCCTGCGGGAGAGGGCGCGGGGGACGAGGAGCCGGGCTCAGCCCAGCACAACCGCCCCCTCCCCGGGGCTGCAGCCCCTGAGCCCCGCTCTTACCTCACGGCGCTGGTGCCGCCCGCAGCCCGCTGTCCCGGTGCGGGGGCTGCGCTCTGCCCCGGTGGCCGGGGCTCCCGGCTCGCGGGGCGGAGCGGAGCGGGCAGGGCGCATGCCTAGCCTCGCCGCCGCTCGCCGGCTCCCTCCCGGCCCGGCCCTCCCCCGCCTGGCGTGGCCCGGCCCGGCGGGGGGCTGCACGGGGCGCAGGAGCTTGGCAGCCGCTGACCACCCGAGCCGCCTCAGCGCCGGGCCCGGCGGGTCCCCCTGGCCGAGGGGGCAGCCAGCGGCTGGGCGGGGGCGCGTCCTGCTCTCGGGGGCCGGGCTGGGCTGGGGGCGGACACGTGGGCTGGGGGCAGCTGCAGCCGCGCCCGGGCGGAGAACAAGAATGACGCCGCCGGGTCCCGGGCTGCCGGGGAGCTGGGGCTCAGCGGGGTGCAGGGTGTTTCCCGCGGGCTGTGGTCGCTGGGGCGGGGCGGGGCAGGAGAGGTCCCCGGGTGGGGAAGGAAGACTCGTGTCAGGGCAGAGGATGAAACCTCCAGGCACGTGTCCGGCCCCCGGCAATGACGACTCGGGTGAGGGCAGTTCTGCTTTGGCCCCGCTGAACCCACTAAGACGGCGCCCACCATGTGTCATGGCCGGGGGCAGTGGGGGCAGGCGGCCATGTGCTGGGACCTGCTTTTCTAGGTCAGGCTCACCACAGCTGAGGGCCTGGTTGACGACACATTTGGAGTCTCTCTGGCCCCCTGGAAAATGATCTGCAGTCCGGGTTCCCACCTAGGTGTAAAATGTAGATCTCTGGCTCTCCCACAGCTTCTGAGCCCTCTCACTCCGCCCAGCACGCACACGGGGCAGGGCTGTTCTCAGTTTTTTTACCTGTGGGGAGGGAGGCACAGGGAGATGAGATGACTTGCCCAAGGTCACCCAGGAAGCCTGGAGTGGGGCATGGACTTGAACTGGGGTCTGCCAGGCTCCAAGCTGTGGCCTAGCTGGGGTGGTCATTCTCTCTAAAGTAGAAAAATCAACCAGCAAAATTAAAAATAGGTAAATAGTGGCAGACAGTGTCCTGTAGAGACCACATCCTCAATGTCCCCTTAGAGACAAATGGGAGACACTGACAGTTTTTCCATCTCAGATTTTTATGGCTCTCCCACTTAGACCTGTGAGGATTGAGAAGTGAGCAGGTAAACCTGGCAAGTCAGACAAGGAGACAGGAAACTATATAAACCCTCAGCACAGCATTGTAAGCGAGGCATGCCTGGCTCAGACCTGTCAGACAGACAGTTGGCATCTCTGCATCCATGTCTAGTCCCTAGGCAAACTGATCACGCCCAAGATGTTTGTCTCCCCAACTCTGTCCAGGCAGGAGGGTGCCATGCAGGAACTATTGGAATAACTTGACAGGAAGCTGAGTTGAGTCCCAGCCAGCCGAAGTCCATAAATCAGTGAGCAGGATTTGACCACATTTAATACCAAGACAGGAGCATGGAAGGGACTAAGATAGTGGTGGGAGGTGCTGAATCACTGAGTCAGCATGCAGATTTATGCATCACAGGCAGATGTTAACATGGCATATTTGAATACCGTTCCCCCATCTCCTGCCTGCCAAGCCCAGGGTGCTACATTTCTCCACTAAGCTAAGAGCACTCTGAAAACCTGAATAATTTGCTGAAGGCCACTGGCTCCTTTAGATGGTCAGGGACTTCACCAGAGAGACAGACTGCTGCATTGAAGAAGGCTAGATGCTTCAGCCTATCCACTTTGGGGTGTGTATTGTGTTTAAGCCCTCCTAGTCCCTCCCTGGTAGGCACAACTGCTTTGCGGATTCGGGGGTTGGATCTGATTTTGCCTTCTTTCCTATCGCAATTCAATTTAGTCAGCAAGGATTGGAAAGACAGAACTTGGCTAAAGCGGCAATGGGGGAGCCCCAGAGTATGTATAGAAACAAGTCTAATGCAGCCCCCTGGAGCTACTCACAGCTAAAGTAGAGAGAAGATGGGGGTGATCCCTATCCTACCTAGATAGAAACCCTCACCCTGAGCCCAGGCAGGGCCAGGCTTCAATTTATTGTATTTATCCTTCGCATACAGCTTGTGCACCTTTTGTTGCTCACTGCAGAACTAAGTCATTCACTTTGCTTCCTTCCTGCTCTGGAACACTGTCAGCCTTTGGAGCCTGATTACCTGGATGCTCAGAAGCTTAAACTGTCTGCCATTTGGGGATTAAATGAAGCAATCTGTCATTTAAATAGAGAAGAGCATAAGCAACAAACAGTAGCTTAATCGTTAAGCCCCACAGAGTCTACAGATCTATGGGCATGCCACCTCTTCTCTTCTATAGGAAGCTATTCCCAAGGAGCAAAGATCATATGATGATTACAGCAGGTCTGCTATTAAATGCTGTTTGTAATAGACTGTAGGGAAGCTGGGAGCCTTAATTCAAGAATGTGTGTTATAGAAAGAGGGAAGAGCAATATGGATTGTTACTTCAGATCATTCCTGCCCCAGCTAAGGCAGTAACCGTATTTATTGAGGTGCAAACAGAGGGAAACTCAGAGTGAGTTTAGTACCTACCTACCTCCTTAGATTTTGAAAGGACTAGCAAATAAGCTCACAGGACAGTGCAAGTGGCTGAGATAGTCTGTTTTTGGAACTGGTGAACCCAAATATTAGGTATTCCTCTTCACACAGGTGAACTCTCAAGACTGGTTGAGCTCTGATCTGAAGATGTGGGCTATGGTGTGTGAATGCTACCTGGCTTCATGAAAAATGCCCTGTGAAATGTAGACTATTGTAAAATGTACATTCAGTTATTTCTATTTCTGGTAAATTGCTGAGGAGCTGGGCGTTACCCCTTGGTGCTAAGAGACAGGAGACCTGGTGTATTGATGTCTCTACTTTTTTTCTTTTTTTGCATAAATCATATGCAGCATCCACTAGAACACACTACATGCTTTGCTAATCAGGGGAAGACTGTTCCTACTATGAGCTGGGGGGAGGGGCAGGGGCAGTTTCATCAGCGAGGGAAGGGAGAGCCAGCTCCAGCCCTTACTCTGTTTAAGGCCCTTTCTTCTAGGCTTGTTTTACTGTCCACAGCTATCACTAAACAAAAGCAAATCAACCAAGCAACTGGGCAACAATCCCTCCAGGCTTGCATTGCTTTAGTGAGCTCAGCTGGGAAGAGATAGAACACAGCGTTCTGCCTTAGTCTCCTTAGACCAGGGATCTGCAACCTGCCGCTCTTTGGCTGCTCCCTTGCGGCTCTGGTTCCGTCTCCTCCCCATCACTTGGACTCCACAGGCAGCCCATTCCTAGCTCTGGCCACCCCCACCCCACCACTGGGGGACCCTAAGGGGGGGAGCACCCTTTGTTCAAGCTCCCTCCTCCCCCACTCCCTGGCCAGGGGTCCCAGCAGCAGGCACCCCGGCCCATGCGGCTCTCAAAACACTTGGTTATTGAAGGAATTTTTTTAAATGGCTCTTCTTATCTTTTGGGTTGCCGACCCCTCTCTTAGACCAACTTCCCATTTTTTTTTACACTCTGCTCCATGCAGCCCTGTGACAGACTCCTTATTAACCCTTTACAGACTGTGGTACTTTTACTTTTCCACAGTGCAGTTATATTAGTATGTTCTGCAGGTGAAAAGCAGTTTGGGTACTAGTAGAAATCCACAGTATTTTTAGTTTATCCTAAACTGGTGCAGACCTATGTTTGGAGCAGCTTTTACTCTTGTGTTCGTTTTTCATGCGTGTTGGCAGCACTGAAAACTTTTTTGCACAGTTATAGGGTAGAGAGAGTCACTTAGTCAGACAACAGCTATTGTCTAGGTCCCAAGACTTTTAGGAACTCCATTTACTGGGAAGTGGGAGGCGGTGGGCTGAGAGCGAGTCAAGCTGGTTGATGAAACAGAGCCATGTTTTGGCAGAAGGCACAGAGTTGGTGATGGCTTTCCCCCTTAAGTCCACTGAATTCCCTCCCCCTTTTATTTCTGTTGTCTGCTCTTCTCCTCCAAAGCCCCACAGTGCAGTGACTTTCATGCTTAACTTGGCTGTGGAACAACTCTGCTCAGAGGAGGTTGCTTTAGAGAAAGCTGGATTGCTGCTACCCACCAGCGCCAACATACTTAGGCCCCTCTTGCCACAGGCAGATGATGGGTGGGAGGGACACAGCTTGGATGCAGTGGCAATCAGGTGGCCTTGCTGTTAGATTCCAGAGTGAGGATGCCTCGGGGCTGATTCTGTCCAGACCTCCTTCCTGCTGAGCAGGAGTTCTGCCCTCCTCCAGGCCTCCTTCATCTTGTACACTCCCATGGTGACTCTCATCCTTTAACAAAGCTGCTCTGACCTTTTCTTTATCTGGTTGTCAAGGTATCAACCTCTCTTCGCGGCATGGCAATCAATACTGGTTGGTCTCCAGACGTTGTCAGGCTGCTGTATGTGATTCCAGATAAATAAGAATCCAAATGCCACTAAACATTTAATCTGAACTGAAAAGCTGACAGCAGTGTATGCACAACGGCTCAACCCCTGTGCTGGCTGCAGCAGGCCATAATTCTGTCATTTTATTGAACAAGGCAAAGCAGTTACGCAGGTGGATATGGAGCCAGGCCAAGGTGGACTATGCGGAATGCTAGAGTACTTCAGTTTGGAAAAATTAAGCCCCTTATTCATGGGCTGTGACTGCCTACAACAGCCAAATCTGCATTGAGCAGAGCAACATCTTCCTGTCTAGAGGTGAAGTGAAGTTGGGGAGCTCTCGCACTACTTACAGCCCTGAGTCTAGTTAGAAGATGGGCACAGAGGTGACTGGGATTGGCTGGCACCTGGAGTAGTGCAATGGGTGCAGGATGGAGGCGGAAGAGATTTACAGACACCATATGCTGACAAACCTTCCTAGAGTCAGACAAAAATTAGCATGCAGTCAAGACAACCTCAAGCTGAACACACAACTCTGGAAGAATAATTGCACTTTCAGATTTCAGTGTGGCAACTGGCTGACCAGTCTAACTGCTGTCCTCGCCCATGCAATCAGTAAGCAGTGAAAGAAATCACAAGGGGGACAGCTTGGACCAAGCCATGAAGTGCAAAGACCTTGGGTTCACAGGTGGTATCTTTCATGCTTGATTAATAAGATCATAGCAATAGGGGTATAATACCGACCCCCTGACCAAGATGGTGACGGTGATTGTGAAATTCTCAGGGAGATTAAAAAGGCGATGGCAACAGAAAACCCAATAATAAAGGGCTGTCATCGGTTGCACACGCCCACCTTCCCCTCTGGGGTATGATCTGTGTAACTTTTCTCTTCCCTGCTGCAATGTAATTGTATGATATGATGTGAAGGAGTTTCATTTTGAATGCTCATAACATACTCTACATTATTGTTATGGTAGCATGTTTTCTGTAGCATCGTGTATGTATACAGCTGTGAAACATGTCCCCATGGGTTTCACATGGGTGAGGGGTGGGGTTTGCAGAGGACACTCAAAAGCTGCCTCCCAGCATGTAAGCAGAAAGGATGCATCACAAAGCCTATGCTAACTATGGGCTTCAGCCAGAGAAGAAAAAGATCACCTGACTCATGGGGGGGTTGGAGAAACAGGTACACACACATTGAACTGTTCAAGGCTTTTGACCAGAGAAACTTCATCTTGAAACATCTCCATCTA
Organism: Pelusios castaneus; assembly: GCA_007922175.1. NCBI lineage: Eukaryota > Metazoa > Chordata > Testudines > Pelomedusidae > Pelusios > Pelusios castaneus. Next base: position 3,578,623 of record ML685899.1, on the reverse strand, counting down.
AAAGCAAGGACTGGGCCCTGCCGTGGAGGGGCAGAGACTAGCTGGAAACCATCATAGCTGAATTTGAGTAGTGAGCTGAGCATAATTGTAGTAATGATTTTAGGTTAGAGTGCTAATTATCCTTTATTTGCCTGTAGTAACATCTGACTGATTGATTTACTGATTGTGCATTGATTTCCTATATGCTCACTTAAAATCATGTTTTGGTCAATAAACTGGTGTTTGTTTAAAGCAATGTGGATTTCATAGAGTGTGAAAGAGCAAAAGTTGTTGGCATTTCAGTTTCCTTGTAAAATTGACAGACCAAGTATATATGAGCTTGCAGTGATCTGGGAAGGGTACCAATCCCTGCAGAATGGAAGTTCCTGGTGTGGCAGCTGGGGACTGGGGATGCTCACTGGGGGACAGTCCCCTGAGTGGCTGGAGAGCACATATCTACTGCCTGGGACCGATTACATGCAGGAGGCTGTTGTGGGCTGACCCAGAAGTGGGTGGCCACCTAGCAAAGTGGAGCAAGTTGGGGACTAGGAGTGGGCGATCGGGGAGGCACAGTAGCACACCAGACCAGATAGCAGTAAGGGAATATCACATGGGGGATTGCAGCTATCCCTGTATTGACTGGGTATATATATCACCTCAGGATGGGCTGCCGACAAAATTTCTAGACACCATCACTGACTGCTTCTTGGAGCAGTTGGTCCTGGAACCCACAAGGGGAGAGGCAATACTTGATTTAGTCCTAAGTGGAGTGCAAGATCTGGTTCAAGACCCACACAGTAAGATCAACCATAAGATAATTAAATTTAACATCCTTGTAGGGAGGGAAATACCAAACAAAACCCACCCCCATATCATTAACTTCAAAAAGGGGAATGACAAAAACAAGTAATTGATTTAAAAGAAATAATCACAAGAGTAAAATGTCTGCAAACTGGATAGAAATTATTTAAAAACACACCAAAGTAGACACTGAAATTAAAATTATACTCCAAATTTAAAAACAAGACAGTAAGAGCTCCAAATAATTCAACCATGGCTAAACAACTGAGTAAAAAAGGTAATCAGAAGCCAAAAATCATCCTTTAAAAGCTGGTAGTCAAATCCTCATGTGGTAAATAGAAAAGAGCATAAACTCTGGCAAGTCAAATTGTAAAAGTATAATTAGGCAGTCCAAAAAAAGACATTGAAGAGCAACTAGCAAAATGCAATAATTAATGGCAACAAATTTAAAATACATCAGAAGCAGGAAACTTGACAAGCAGTCATTGGGGCCACTGTACAACTGTGGTTCTAAGCACTTCGGGAAGACCAGGCCATTGCAGAGAAACTAACAATTCTTTGCATATGTCTTCACTGCAAAAGATGTAAAGGAGATTCCCACACCTGAGCCATTTTTTAAAGTGACAAATCAGAGGAACTGTACCAGATTGTGAGGTGTCAATAGAAGTGGTTTTGAAACAAGTGATAAATTAAACAGTAATAAGTCACCAGGATCAGATGACATTCACCTAAGAATTCTCAAATAAATCAACTATGAAATTGCTGAACTAACTATTGTGGTGTGTATCCTATCACTTAAATCAGCTGTAGCCTTTAGATCTAGCCTGCTTGCTTCCATATATACTTTTCCTCATATAGTTTAAATATAGATTTATATTTCCTTGTAAGTTTTTCTTTTATGATAACAAAATCATAGATTCATATATAATTAGCAATGCTGGAATGCAAGAGCCTGCAGACCATATCTTGCATGAAAGCTAAGCATACATATGTTTAGGGCTGACCCCCTTGGCCCAAAGTAAAAACGAGAAGCTTACAGATGCCGTTATGACTTTAGCATCTCAAATAGTCAGGAGATATCAAAATAGGGGGCTGCCCAGATCATAGCCAGACAAATGTCACAAGTTGACCACAAAATCCATAAAAAGGCCCAGAAATAATAAGTGTGAAGAACATATTGTCTAAAACCATCTGGAAATAAAGTGGGTATATCAGTAATATATTATTAACATGTGCGAACTTGTCAGGCTACGGAACAAGCATACCCTGAGAATCTGGGGGTAAAGGAGCTAAATTTAGATTTGGAAGGAGGACCCATGTTACTCAAGATATAAAAAGGGTAAACTGTTTCAAGGGTGTATTCACCAACTACCTTTTCTTTGAGCTTCTTTTGTTTGTTAGCATCTTTTGTTTTAAGATTAGGGGCCTAAAACAGCTTCATATGAGGAGAGATTAAAAGGGCTGGCTGGGACTGTTCTGCCTAGAAAATAGACAACTAAGAGGAGATATGATAGAGGTTTATAAAATCATGAATGGTGTAGAGAAAATGAGTAAGAATGTTTGATCAACCCCATCATATATCACAAGAACCATAGGTCACTTGATGAAATTAATGGGCAGAGGGTTTAAAACAAACTTAAAGAAGTTTTTCACACAATACATCATCAGCTGTGGAACTCATTGCCAGATGCTGTGAAAGCCAAAAGTATAGCTGGGCGCAAAAGAGAATTAGGTAAATTCAGAGAGGAGAGGTCCATCAATGGCTGTTAGTCATGATGGTCAGGGATGCAACCCCGTACTGTGGGTGTCCCTAAACATCTGACTGCCGAAAACTGGGACTGGAGAACGGAATGGATGACTTGATAAGTGCCCTGTTCTGTTCATTCTCTTGGAAGACAAGATACTGGGCTAGATGGACCATTGGCCTGTCCCAGTGGCTACTTTTATTTTCTTTAATCTTTGTGATGCACTTACAGGCCAGGCTGACATTTTAGAGCTTGGGAAGAAAGCGGATCATATATTTTGTGCTTAATCTGGGCTTCAGCAAAAGCTGAAGAAGTTACTGTGGTGGCCCCAAGTAGGTAGCCTCAACAGCTTGCAGGCAGAATTCTTGCTTCAGACCCCACATATTTCAAGGATGTCTCTGCATTGGGTGCACATCGCACAGGATAAATAAAGAAATAGTCTCAGTGTCATCCCATGCTGTTGTGACCCTAGTTATAGAACTGGAATAGACCTTGCTAGGTCATTTAATCCAGACCAGGACCAAGCATTACCTAGACCATTCCTGACGGGTGTTCATTTAACTTGTTCAGCAAAGTCTCCAGTGCTTAACTTCCCTCACAGTTAGGAAATTTTTCATAATGTCCAAACTAAATTGTTCTTTTTGCAATTTAAGCCCAATGTTTCCTGTCCTATCCTCCGAGGTTTAACATTTTCTAGAGGTCAGTTTTTCAAGAGGTTGTTTTCAGAGGTCATGTTTTCTAGACTTTTATTCATTTTTGTTGCTCTTTTCTGGATTTTCTCCAATTTGTCCATGTTTCCAGAAATGTGGTGCCCAGAAGTGGACACAGTACTACAGTTGAGGCCTGATCAGTGTGGAGTACAGCGGAAGAATTACTTCTGTCTTGCTTACAACGCTCCTGCTAACTCCTCCCAGAATGACATTTGCTTTTTTTTTTTTTTGCACCACTGTGACACTGTTGACACATATTTAGTTTGTGATGCACCATGATGTCGAGATCCTTTTCCGCAGTACTAGTTCCCTAGGGAATCATTTCCCATTTTGTATGTGGGTAACTGACTGCTCCTTCTGAAGTGGAGTACTTTGCATTTAGCCTTATTCTATTTCATCCTATTTGTTTCAGACTATTTCTCCAATTTGTCCAGGTCACATTGAATTTTAATCCTACCCTCTAGACTAGAGCAGTCAGCACTGCAGCCACTAGCCTCATCACCTGCACACCAGGTTGTCTGTTTGCTGCCTCTGTACACTTCTAGGCTGCAGAATTTCCTGAGCTGCCACATAAGGATGGAAATGATTTGACTGCTCGTTGGTTCTGGTAAAACAGCAGTTCCAAGCCACTGCTTGTTATTTCATGTCATTCCCCTGGTAATCCTAGAAGTTGGGTAGGAATTACTTTCAAATAAGCTTTCCAGCAGAGGTTTCCAGATTGGTAGCAGAGCAGGGCTTCCTAATTTAATTGCTGTTGGAAAACAATGTCAAACTCAGATACAATCTGCCAACGGCAAGTTTTCAAAGTTCTAGAAGCTTTTCAGACTCCAAAACAGTCCTTCCATGGACTGAGGGCACCTCCTGAGTGCTAGAGAAAAGCCTTGGGAACATTTGCAGCCACCACTGTGATATTATTTAGTATTTAAATAGCAGTCAAGAGGTCAGCTAGCAACTCTCTAGGGGAGAGGAAGGAATTTGTTGGGTGTGTTATAGCTGTCAATCCATAGACGGTCAAAGAAATGTAATAAGACCATCTATCCTGGAGCCTGCTTCCATGTCAGCCACGGAGATAGATTCAAAGGGACAGAGACATTTGACTGACGAGCCCTGAACATCGTCCAAACAATGGTTCACTCACAGTTGTTTTTCTGAGTCAGAGGCAAAGTTTCCTTCTAGACTTTTGGCTCAGCCCCAGCCTGTGTTCCTGGAGAACGCACCACAGTCACATGCCACCTCCTAGAAAGGGTTTCTCAGAACCTTTGCCAGCTGTGTTGCTGCAGCTCAGCTCAGCCTCGCACACATCACCCTGCCACAACCACCCCACGACTGGTGCGTCTGGTGGAAGTATCCAAAGTCCTCAACCTGATCTGCAATTCAAGAGCACAACAGGCTCAGCTCAGCATTACAGGCCAAATCCTGCTTGCCTCTCTCGTCCTGGCTTCAGTGGGATTATTGACGTAAGGCAAGCCACGCTTGGCCCTATGTGGGTTAAAATGAAACCTGTCATCACACAGACAAATGAGGATCATGGCAGGGAATTAACATGACCTAGAACTGATACAGCATTCTTCCTCTATGACAAAGCTGCAGTGACTCCTGGTCCCAGAATGCAATGCTGCATCTTGAGTTAAGAAATACCGCTACTGGAAGCACTTATGCTTATGAACCAGCTGGGATCAAGATGCAGCATGGTACACCGGGATCTGTAGTCCCTGTGGAATGAACAACCCTATTACAAGGAGATGCATCTTCAAAGTTGCTGCGATGCATAGCTGTTATGCACACATCTGTGAAGTGGGGTTGAATTTGCTCATAGCTATTTAGGGGACACCAAGTCCCACAGCTCTGCACATTATAAGAAGGCCCTGGAAAGAGCTCCTGGGTATTACAGACTTTTAGGCCTAGAGAGTTATCATGGAATAAGCCGTCTTATCGTGGCAGAACAAGCACACCATACACTCATCAATGCTCCCTGTGTCGTGCAGCGATAAAACCACCTATGCAAGAGGCATGGCGCTTATTGCAGGACAGCTGTTGCACAATAGCGTGTGTGAAGCAGCCTCCAGAAATACCCCAGAATTCCAAGCCTGTCCTCTCTGGTTTTCCACTTGCACTCCGGTGCTCTGACGTGACTAGCCCCTCTCTCTTGTGAGTCCCGGGAATTTTTGAATTTTTCCTGTCATCACTTCCTGTTTGTTCCACGTGGAGTGCAGCGTGTTTCCAAAAAGCAGTGGCGGCTCATCACGGCAAACTCTCCCCCATCTGGAGCACAGTCGAGGTGTGGGACCTGATCAGCATCTGGGGAGAGTCCGCTGTACAGGCCCAACTATGCGGCAGCAGGCGGAACTTCAACACCTATGGCCATGTCGGAGAAAGGGTATGAGAGGGACATGCTGCGGTGCAGAGCGAAGGTGAAAGAGCTCAGGATAAGCTACCACAGAGCCAGGGAGGCAAACAGGCGCTCTGGCTTGGCACCAGCTACATGCTGATTTTACAAGGAGCTGGAAGCCATCCTCTCTGGGGATTCCACATCCACTCCCTGCAGCCAACGGATACCGGAGCAGACTGGGACGAGGAGGTCATAGATGAGAAAGTGGACCTGCAGGATGACCAGGAGGGTGAAAGTGGTGCAGCATACAGTGGGAGTCAGGAGCTTCTTCGCCACCCCCCAACCCCCATGAGACATGCAGCCAACAGTCCGTCTCCAGCGGGGCTTCAGAGGCAGCAGGGGGGAGCTCTGGTAAGTGTTTTCAAAGGCGATGATTCTCTGTTTGGGAGCTATGTCTTGTAGCAAAATGGAGTGGGCGGGGGGGGGGAGGTGGGAGTGCAGTGTTTGGGGGTAGTTAGAGTTGCATTTGATTTCCCACTGTCCAGTGTATCTACTCTGCATTCAGTAGCAGCAAATTAATGCATGCAGCAATTCTCAAATAATCCTGTGCGTTGAGCTCACTAAAGGTTTCCTGGATGTACCTCCACAGCTTCCTAGTCACATTGCATGGAAGAGCAAATGTGTTTCCTCCCCCCTAGAAGGACACTCTCCCTTGCCAGTTGCAAAGCATGGTACTGGGGACCATGGCTGTGCACAAGCCTGCAGCGTATGGTCCCAGCTTATATCTGCTTGCATGGAGGATTTGCATTCTAGGGTACTCTACTGAGTGATATAAGCTTCCATGGCCATGTCCTGTGGAGAATGGTGCCCAAAGTTACTGTTAATATTCAAATTGCACTTTCAGATTTTAGCCATGCAAACCACCCTTCCCTGGATCCCTCTAAGTCAGATCAAAGGACCGTTCCTGGCACCCATCAACAACTTACCTTTTGCAGATCAGTCAGGGAACCAGAGCATGCACAGTGTGTTGGGCAGAGTGGAATGTGCTTTTCAAATTGTAACATCGGTTTTTTGAGGAATGTGGAACAATACTGTGGCAAGAAATAGCGAAATCCGAGCACACAAAGGACAACTGGCGAAGAGGCTGAAACCTAAGTACACAAAGAAAAGTTAAGACAGATAGCACCAGGTGTTGTAGCTTTCCTTAGCATGGAGTTATGTAATGAATAACCTATAGAAAGTTAGAAAATATGTAACAGCCATATATGGAATGTAAAATGTATGCATGAAACTTATAACTCTGTAATGTATGCTGTTGGTAACCAATAAGAAAGAAGGAATATATGCATATGAAAAGGTATATAAGACTGTAACCACGGGTGTTCTGGGCTCAGCCTTTGGAAGTTATTCCGCTGGGCCAGCTGCCGGTAAGCAATAAACCTGTTAGCCTCCGACCCCGGTGTCCGAGATTCCTTTGTCTTGCTACAATACCTTTACTCATTGTTTCATTTTCCCTAGAAATGACCTTTGCAAGCCCGTGGTCTACACCAGCTGACCAACTGAGACAGATAAGAAAGCAGCTTCACCGAAGCAAGGAGAATATGTTTCAGGAGCTCATGTAACCCACCAAGGCTGCAAGAAGGGAAAGCAGAGTTTGGAGACAGGAATGCAGGCAGGACTGGAAAGAGAACTTTTTCATGAGGCAGCGGCAGAAGGATGACCTCCTAGGCATATTGAAGGAGCAAACAGAGCTCTTAAAGACGATGGTAGGTTTGCAGACACAGCTGCAGTTCATGACCTTCTCCTTCCCCCCCAAGAGACTCACACTAAGCCCTTCTACGGAGGCCAGGGACCCGCCTGGTACAATCTAACATCCACACCTTCACACAGCTACGGGGTCGAGTCCCGCACGTACACACACCTATAACACCCTGCATAGTCCCTCACAGTGACCAGTCTGCATGTTGAATGTTTGGCGTCTACTTGTTTTTTTCTGTTAATAAAAGTGAAGCTCACATTGTGCACAGTGTCTTTATTCATACAGAGCCAAGATTCCTTACGTCATTTAGAGTCGTTATTCATTTGATCACAAGACAGGTCCTGCCCAGCACGTTTCGAGTATCACTGTCATCTAGTGATTTGATGTGCCTTATGGGTTCTCATTACTGAAATGCTCCCTTATGCAAATGGCTCCCCACTGTGCCCCCCCATTACTCCCAGAGTCTGACTGCTCGTACACACCTGAGAGGTGCTCAGCCGCTTCTTTGTTTTGTCAAGCTTCAAGGCCAACATTGCTGCTGTTGCAAGCAGACTTTACAGCCGTTGGGTTTGATTCATGCCAGACTGCATCTGTGAATACCGCTCTTGTACACCAAAGTGCCCCCTTGATGCTTGGAGGGGAAAGGACGCGTAGGGTTTGACATCCAGCCGAACACACGCTTTATCAGATGCTTCAATAAGTGTGAGGCAACTTCATCAGCTTTTGAATGACTCAGCATCGAACAAGCACAGAACTGTTCGCTCAGACCCGAGGGCTCACACGGGGCACGTGCTGTTGAACCAGGAACATTTGAAGTAGCTGAGATGTGGCCGGCTGATGTCGGTAAACCTATGTTCTGTCCTGTCTAATCAGAACGTGGTGCTTCAGAGGGACACTGGGCCACCTTCTTTAAATGAAGGTTTTAATTCTTTATTCTTTGAGAAATCAGATGTTGGGGAAAGAGGAAGTTCCCCCCTAGAATGGTGTTTTCCCTGCCTTATTTAACACACACTATTTCCACAGCTGAGCCCCCAAGGCTGCCGTTTCTTTACTTCTCTGGACGACGCGATGGTTCTTGACGCCAGCGGTTCCATGGCGAGCTGTCATTAAGGGCTTGCTGGAGATCAGAAGTGAGTGCTCACACTGGGATTGGGTGCTGTGGCCCACTGAAGTACAACATTCTTCGTTCCTTAAAGTGTGGATTTTACTCTTTAGAGGGGAGATTTTCAACCAGATTCTAAAAATTTTAACATAAGATTCTGAGTCCTTTGAAATGTGTCTACATGAAGAAACTATTCAGTCCTGGACATGGACAACTTTTTGCTAGAATAGAAGGTTTTTCTCTGAGCATCAGATTTGCACGAGCCTTTTCCTCTAGCTAGAAGCCTAGAAAGGGCTCAGCTGAATTAAAAACACATACTCAGGCTGAATTAAAAACTTTTCTGACACTGTCAATCTGCTTGAGACAAAATATATCCCAATTTTCGACTGGTGGGTACATCCCCTAAAGAATGAAGCCTTTCAACACAATCCAGCAGCAATAAGTTCTAGCACAAAGATGCCGCTCTGAAAGATGACATTGGGGTTTTTGCCTAAGACACAGCGATGAGGCCTGAGCGCTAGAACGAACACTGTGAGGGCTGGAGCAGGGAAACACGTGACAGAGACCAGTTCGGCCGGTTAATAAACTTCTGGAACACGATAGATGCAGCATAAGAACCTGAGTGGAACGGCATGAGAGGAAGTGGCAAGCTGCAGTGTAGACGAGAGCCGTGTAGCTAAAATGGGGCTATGACTTTAAAACACAGAAGATATTTCAAAGAGGGTTAAACCCTATATAAAAAGGAGCAAACGCCCTGGCTCACATAACACATCAGCCTGGATCGTATTGGAGACCTTTACCTCAGGCTTGGTATAAACAGCAGTGGACAGCTGTGCAACATCAGCCCTGTAATGACAACATTTGCTAACCCCTCCCCCCTGTACTCCTTCCCCGCACTCATGACTCACCAGAGATTCAGTCAGATTTGGGACATGCTGCAGTCGAAACACTTCCAGCTCTCGGTGGTACTGCACATAACCGACAGGAGCGTTCTGTACTTCACGCTTCAGCTTCTGCCTCTCCTCAGAAAAGCCACTTGCATCCTCCCAAAGCCCATAGGGCACGTGGGTGCTTGAGTTCATCCTGTCCCATAGGAAATTCCTTGAGTGAAATCCTGCGCCATTGAAGTCAATGGCAAAATAGCCATTGCTATTAACGTGGTCAGGATCCCCCCCATATTCTGACCTGACTCGCTGTGGCATCGTGAAGCTGTCAGCATTTTTAAAGCAGACACGTCCATGCATGGAGCCAACCTTTGAGAACATGGTCTGTTTTGAGAGCTTCTCTCCTATCAGCCCCGCTGCCTCCACGTTAGGAAGCCTTGAGCCGACGGTGGATCTCTTTTCCTTTGCTGTCCCAGCCTGGGAGATGTTTGGCTCTGACAGTCCCATCACCGCTGCTCTCAGGTTATGATTTCCTCTTTGCTTCCCTACAATAGAAACACACGCTCCCTGCCATTCCGCTGTATTTCCTTTTCCGCTTGCCGTTTGAGCACTGGCACTCTGGGCTCTGCACTGGATTTAGAAAATGCCAGCACCTGGACTTCTTGTCCCTTTGATTTTTAGTTTGAATGCTGCTGCCTGGACTGTTCCACGGCCTGGCAATAGGTTACTTTTGTAGTTTAAAGCAAAGGAACTGGGCTATATAATATATGCAGTGGGCCAAATTTATCCTTGGCATAACTTCATTGATTTCAGCAGTACTACAGGCCGGGAATGATTCTGTCCCCATGTTTAGATTTACTGTTACCAACTGCTGCCTCTTGTTTCAGCTTCAATAACGCTGTGCAGCAGAGTATTGTTGAGATTATGCACTTGGGACTGGATTGGTTTCTGCAAAGTGCTTTCCTGGTTTTGCATTGTCAGTTATTTACAGATTTAGGTTTTTTTCAGGGTCTATCCTAGAATCAGACTTTATTAAATCTGCAGCACCTTGAAGTGCCCTTATCGTACAGCTCTTCCCAGGAACCCTCACACTAGCTTCAACTCTCCTGCCCCTCTCTAAAATCCCAGAAACAAAAGGTGAGCTTTGCGGCTAGCCTAGAAAATAAACCCATTTGGATGACACCTTTCCCAAATGCAGGAACTGTTACTTATGCCAATAGATCCGCTCAGTATGTATAGCGAGTAACCCCCATTCTGCACCACAGACACAGATGTTTGCAGCGTACCATAGCTCCTGTGTCTACCACACAACTGCCTTTCTCCTCTGCTACAGCGAGACATGCAGAACTGCCCATCTCCTGCATTAACTGGCAATCCTCCCTTGAGAGAAGAACCTTTTAATTTAATATTTTCAGGCCCTCTGGAGAGGGCTGTGTACACTCCTGACATGCATCAATGGGCAATTTTCTCCTGGTGCATCTGCAGGGAAATATTGACATGTTCTTCAGTAGCTCATTCTGTTCTATTCCATTCCCCAGAGCCCAGCACTCTCTGAAACTTTTCTGTTTCGCTGCCTCAGTTCACAAAGTGCCCTTGCTTCCGGCATATTTAGTAAGCAGCACCTAGATGCCACCTTATAGATCTAATTTTTCCCATAGCCTACTATAGCTATGTAATGGGGCCTTTCCTCCGAAGGCTCAAATAATTCATTCCAGCCTAATGAGCGGTGCACTACACGTCAGCTACTGCTGAGTCCATGTACATTAGCACAAGGAAACCCAACAGTTGCAGGGCTGCGGCTTGGGCAAGAATCCTCCCTGGTTCTGGCTAATCCCAAATGAAGCAGGTGAGAACAGCAGGGAACAGTACCAGGCTCTCTGTTCTGCTCCTTCATGCATCAATGTGTTAGCACCAACCTCTCCATAGTCTCTTGCATTCCCAGCCCTGAAAACATCCTTATCTATAGGGTGGGGAGTCGCTCCAGTTACAGCCTGGTGGCCTCCTTCCAGCACCACGAGATAGCCATTTTCCACTATATTTATGGAGCTTCTCCATATCTACATTCTTCTGTCCACTCATTTCGGTTGTTGGACCCAAGTCTCGTGGTCCTGGACTTGTTCACAGGCTCTTCCAAACCTAGGAGCGCAGGGCTCCCACCCAGCTGCAGGACTAGACAGCCAAGTGATTGTCAGTCCAGATGAACCTGTCATGTCCTTCTTGGCCTGTGTGTCTGGTGGTGGGTGTGGGGGCCAGGGAAAAAGAGGTGTGAGGTATTCTTGGGACTTAAGAAAGAAGAGAACCATGGGAACAAACACTATCTTAGTGCAGTGACACAGGTGTGCTCTAACGGTAGAGATGCACGTTGAAAACGTGTGGTAGCAGCTCCATCAGCAAACAAAGGGCTGGTGCATTGTGAAAGTGTTGTCCAGGCCCAGAAAACAGTAAATATTAACCACAGAAATGATAGTAAGGCAACTGTAAATACTTCACTTGTCCGCACTAGCTATGAATGCCCCAGATATTGGCTGCCATTCAAAGAATACCATGTAACCATGTGTCATTAGCACTCAGGCTGGTTGAGTTGGTGCTGATACCATTGTTCAACCCATAATGTGTTAACATCCCTGAGGGCTCTTATTAATCCTTGTATAAAGGTGACAGCCACTGTTTACACGGCAGCTCAGCTTGTCGTCTAGTATGAAGGTCATGAATAAATCCTGTCTTAACAATGAGACACTGCTGTATCTAGAATATCTCAGGATCTTAATGCCAGCTGGGTTAAAGGAGCCACTCCTTTATTTAGCCACCCTGAGGTGACACCATTAGATCCATGTTGACAATCTCTCCTCTCCTAGTCATGCTTTATGCAATATGGGATGACTGATCAAGTGCTTTGCCAATAGGGACAACATGGGACCAACCCAGTATTTATAAAATTCATCCTAAAGAAAGCACAGGGACTAAACACAAGCACTTAGTAGAAAGCTAGCAGGTGCATCTGAGAGTTATTAAGCTTCTAGGTAAACTGTCCAGACTCCAGAGATTGCTAGAGAATTAGAAAACTCTCTTCTCCAGCCACATCTAAATAAAGGCCAAACATATTCAAATGCAACATTAAAACCAAAGTGTCTCAACTAAACTATTTTTGACATTAAAGAAAAATTACACAGAATTTCTCTCCACCCACCAACCCTCCTTGTTTGTAATTTACCTGATTCTCTGAACTCTCCTTACTCATATTTAATGTTGAATTTTAATTGAATTCTAGATGGAGATAGAATAGGTAAACCCACTCTAATAAGAGCTCAGGAGTCCCAATTTCAAATTGCTAAGGAAAATTCATTTGTCTAAGTCGGACAACAGAAATTCCAGGGTAACATTCATTGCCAAGGAAACCAAAAAGTTTGATGGAAGAGTCTGCCACATGAGAACTGGGTGACTGGAGATGAATGTTTGGGAACATGAAAATACCAATGTGATATTGTACATGCTCAACAAAAAGTAATACTATTGTATTTCAGTTGGCTTGGATTATAGTTTAACTTCTGACTCATTCACTTTAACTGGACTATAACTTCTGCACAGCAGTATCTCAGGACTTCCACACAGTACTGTGATTTATTGGGCTACAGACGTTAGCTAAGGATGTGCCAAGCTTTCCTGTGCAACCCATGTTAAGTATTTATTTGCTCTGAGCTGTGACTCACTGTGCAATTGATGTGCTAGTCATGACCTCTTCATAATTCTCCTCTTACATCTCTATATTATAACATCAGAATGGCTGGTATTCTTGATCAACAAGACAAAAGACAATATCCAGTAATTTCTAGGAATGTATTGTGGACAACTTTTTGTTCTGGAGGATAGAAGTATTGAAGTTTTAGATTTAATTCTGGCTATCAGGGAGGAGTTGGCTGAAAACCAGAAGGCGTAAGACAATTTGGCTGAAAGTGATCATGAAATAATGATTTCATGATTCCTAGGAAAGGAAGGATTGAGAATAATATAAGGACTATGGACTTTAAAAAAAAAAAGTAAGGTAGGTGAGGTAGTATCTTTTATTGCTCCAACATAAATAAATAAATAATCAATCTCCTCCCCTACCTTGTTGGCCTCATATCCTGAGACCAACACAGTTACACCAACACTTAACAAAAAAAAGCAGACAAACTCAGAATTGGGAGGAAAGGTCCCATGGGGGGGGGAGGGAATCTAAAAAAAGCATTCAGCAGAGGCAGCAATTTCTCAGAGACCATATTAAAGGTGCAACAGCACACTATCCCAGTACAAAGGAATAATAGGCCACTATAGCTTCATCAGGAGTTCTTTAATAGTCTGATAATCAAATAGGAATTGTATAAAAATTGAAAACATGGACAAAGTGCTGAGGAAAAAGAGCAGCAGCAGGACATAGGGACAAAATCAGAATGGCTAAAGCACAAAAAGTGTTACACCTAGCAAGGGCCATAAAAGGCATAAGAAGAGGTTCTATAAATACATTAGGAGCAAGAGAAAGACAAAGTATAGGTTTCTCTACTTAGCAGGGAAGGACAGCATCAAGAAAGCCGAGGTGTTTAACATGTACTTTTGCCTCAGTCTTCACTACAAAGAAATTGTGACCAGATACTTAACAACAGGGAAAGAACAATTTATAGAGAACATTTTCATAAGTAAGAGGCCCTCAATGCTGCAGGCCCTGATGAAATTCATCCTAGGATACTTAAGGAACTTGCTCAAGCAATCTCAGCACCATTAATGATTAACTTTGATAACTCCTGGAGGACAGATGAGGTCCCTGAGGACTGGAGAACAGCAAATATAGTAGCCATTTTTAAAAAGGCCAACAAAGAGGACCTGGCAGATTACAAGCCAGTCAGTCAAACTTCAATACCTGGAAAGATATGGCAGAATGTTATTAATCATTTTGTAAACACCTAGAGGATAGCAGGGGTATAAGAAGTGCCAACATGGATTTGTCAAGAACAAACATCAAACCGATCTCATTTCTTCTTTGATAGGGTTACTGGCCTAGTGGAAGAGGTAGACATGCTACATCTTGATTTTAGTAAGGCTTTTGACATAGTCCCACATGATATTCTCATGGACAAACTAGGGAAAGATGGTCTAGATAAAATTACTACAAAGTGGATGCAAAACTATTTGAAGAAGCTGAGAGGACCTATCTAGTGGGGTACTGTAGGGACCTATCCTGGGTCCTGTACAAGTTAATATTTTTTTTTTTTTTTTTTTTTTTTTTTAAAATCGGGGATGGTCTAGATTTACATGGTCCTGCCTCAGCACGTATAGCTGGACTAGACCTCTTGAGGTCCTTTCCAGCTCCACATTTCCATGATTACCTGACTGATGCACTCACCGGTCAAGGCTATGCATTTTCACCTCAATTTGTTTATTTCGGAGATTAGAGTTATAATTTCAATGCAGCTTCTAATGGGGGCTTCTCAACAATTGGTGGTGGGTTATCACAACACTTCAATAAATTCCACTGGATTATCTCATGGACATTCACCATGAAGAATACTTCACATTTTAGCCATACAGCTCCTCTTAAAGAGGCATTTTCCATTCAATCCAGTCAATACATTAACACAACTATAATCCTGAAAAGAAATAACTCCTGGGATACCTTCCTGGAATAATTATTTAGATCACACATAGAATTTCTGAAAAGAAAAAAAATGACATGCTATTATTTTCTTCTGCTGAAGACTGACAGACTTTATTTATGTCACAGTACACCTTAAATAACGTAGATGTGCACATAAATATTATATAGATTTGAATGGAATGAATTGAGAGTCCCATACAATATTGAGTAGCATTTATACTTGAGTATTATAAATAAGCTTTGGTGTACATATTTTAAGACATACTGTAGATTAAACACAGCATTACAAAGAGTTAAGGCCCTGTGTATTCTTTGTAATATCCGCTGCTATCTGTGCCACTCCACCTATCACAGATTGGAGTTCTTTTCATTGAATTGTATGTCAGAATGAATAATACAATGTGTACAGTAAGTTTGTATTATTTACTTGGATATTAAATCCAATTTTATGTTGCTCCTACATATTTAATGTGCCTTTTAAAAACCTGATAACACAATTGTACTGCAGAGACTGGTCTTTGTTAGAGGGTTCGGGGAATAGACCTGGGCCTTTGGCACCAGAATTGCCCAGCAGTTTGCCTGGAATTATGGAACAAACATTATTTAAAAACTGATTTAAATTGGCATCATTTCATTTCAGATTTAACATTCAATTGTGATGAATGGGGCACAGTTCAGACTTCAGAATGATTGTTTCAGTTTGTGTGTAAATACAAAAAGACAAACATTCGAGTCACATCTGAAAGGGTTTTTTTTAAAAGAAAGAAAGAAAGAAAGAAAGAAAGAAAGAAAGAAAGAAAGAAA
>ML685899.1:3463298-3562874 GCA_007922175.1 Pelusios castaneus | reverse complement strand
AAAGAAAGAAAGAAAGAAAGAAAGAAAGAAAGAAAGAAAGAAAGAAAGAAAGAAAGCTCTTCTGAGGCACAATTCTGCAGTACAGCATGAATTCTGCAGCCACTTGCAAAGGTCCAAGATCAGTGAATACACAGGGCCTGGTGAACACTTCACACAACACTAGTGAGGTTTGTTTTTAGTTGTCCCAGTAAATATTTCTCAGTGGCTACGTTTATTTCCAGGCAGCTCTCCTGTAAGAATTTAGGTCCAAGATGAACGGTCATTGTTGAGTGAGCGGTTGCATCTGCACCTGTCTTTTGGCTTTTGTTTGAAGGTATCTCCCTTTTCCGTCTTCAAAACGCCTCTTTTCATCTTCGGTTTCTACCTGTTGACCAGAAAATCAAAGACTTGAGTATTATTTCTGTTTTATCTCTGATGCTGTCCAGTCTAACAGTGCTTAATGAGCTCTTTGCCTACTTTGTTCTAGTCCCCTTTCCAGCCCAAAAGATCCAAAGGATTTTGCAAACTATGGGACAGTTTGATTTCAACCATATCAGAGCAAATTTATGTTAGCTCCACTGAAGTCTCTTCTATTTACTCCAGCATAACAATACTGTAAAAACTATCAACAGGAATCCCATCATCTGCCACAGGTAGAACAGTGACAGGAAATGACTGAGAATTTACACAGGAATTCAATAAAAAAAAGGTCCTCCAGGAATCTTGGGGGTGGGAAAGGAGTGCACTGCAAGCCAGAGTGGTCACTGGAGCAACAGACAGTTACTGCCTGGCAGATGGGCTTGTTTCTTTCCAATTCAGAGAGGATATGCAACAAACTGATCCAGGACCAACAAGCGCTACAAGGAGAGCTTTCTGAGCAACGCTTCGAAAGGGGGAGTAGTTGCTTCCAACTGAATCACACAAAATGCGCAGGAGCAATGGAAAGTGTGTCAATGAGTACAGCCCTCAGCCTCTCATGCATGCAGCAAAAACTTCTTTAGGAGGGGAAAGATCTGTTTTGAATTTATTGCTGATTAAAAGTGTATCACCAAACAAAAACAGCAGCTGCAAGGACACGGCAGCTCACGGTTAAAAAGCAGACAGCGCAGGTTCGTCGAACGTTACAGGGAATGCACTTATTAATGTAAGCATTACCCACAGAATGTGTGTTAAATGGGTTAGCTGGTAAGATAAATCAATTTCTCAGAAACACATGGCAGCTTTTAATTTCTTAGCCAAGCATGTGCTACCGAGTTCCTGATGGGATAACATCTTCATGGCCATCCATTTTATAAATTACTGAATTTGTTACACTTTATGTACAATTTTACATGGTTTTACAACTACTCTGCAGAACACTTGGCTGTAGGCAACCCTGTTAATGGGATTTGGATGTGCAAATTCATTTTATAATGAAAAAATGCATCAGCAAAGTTATAAGCGATTGAGTTACACTCAGAGGCTAGCAGCAGAGAATATTAAATCATATTATTTATCATTTATATAGCACCAGGGATGAACATTGCACTTTACAGACAGAGCCAGACAAGATCCCAGACTGCAGGAATGTGCAGTTCAAGGACTCAGTCCTGCAAGCCCTAATGCATGTGTGTAATTTAGTAGCATCATCAACTCACAGTACCTCCCCCACAGCACCCACCTCTGGCTCTATCACCATCAAGCCCTGTAGGACCTTACAGTGATGGTGGCCAATGCGCTGACATTTCTGCTACTGCTTCTAACAGAAACAAGTCTGAAACCTCTTGGAACCCAACAAACAGGTTTGTTTGCAGTGAAAATACCCTGCAATAGCTAGGAGATCAACCCTGAACACTTATTCTTCACTCTCAGATGTTTTAGAGTAAGAAGCTATTGGTAAAAATGGCTAGAATGGGCTTTTGAATGTAAAAATCAGATTATAGCAAATTTTCCTCCCACAGACTGTTCGCTACATGCCAGCAGACATACACTGTTCAAGTCTGGCAGCCTCACAGACAGCGTATTCCAGGTGGTGCTCTTCATTTTAGCTTCGGAAATGGACTACAGAACCACAAATCTATAGTTGGTTTTTCCAAGTCAATTTATAAGGATTTTCCCCCCTTTTTCCTTCTTGGGCAGGTCATTTTCTTCAGGCTGCTGTGTCTGGGCTCGGCCCAGTCAACGGTAGATAAGAATGGGGCAGCAGCAGGTCACTTATTTATAAGCTACTGAGTTAAAATCCCACAAAACTTTGGCTTAAGTTTTCAGCAGAAAGCTGATCTACATGTCTTTACCATCCTGTCTGGCCTTGTCACTTGGATAAACTCACTGGCCTTCCTTCAAGGCTACATCTCCACTGCACCCCGTTTTCTGTGAGGTACTTAAAAGCAGGATAGCTACACAGGACAGTGAAAGGGCAGGGGAAAGCAGCAGGAAAAGGTGTCAGTAGCTCCCTACTGCTGAAGTATTTCACTAGGGTGAGGAAAGGCTCTGGCAGGGGGGGAGCTGAGGTGTTCCCTGCTGTGGGAGTCATTCCCCAATGCCAAAGCTTTTCCCGACTGCCCTATTCTTTTCCTGTGGCAGGCAAAGGCTCCAGCTGCGAGGAGGCAGCAGGACACGATGCAGGTGAAACCAGCAATGCAGATGAGAGGCACACCTTGGGCAACTAGGGAGCCATGTAGGGTACATATTCAAGTACGTACTCAGGTACATACCCCCACTTTTCAGGCCTCTCTATGTTCTATTTGCCTAAGTCGTGCTTTGCTATCTGCTCTGCTACTAAAACCCGTGCTAGGGAGTTTCCTGAATACATATACAACACACCACCAGAGGAATTGTGCAGCGTAGACATAGCCCAGCAAGCAATGAAATCCCAAACTGGAGTCTCAGTCACATTTTCCCAACAAGCAACATGCTCCATACAAGATGCTGATCATTCTGTTCTTTGCAAATTGCAAGGTTATCCAAACTTCAAGAGCAGAGACAAATTTCATGTGCCAACCATGCCATGGCTGAAAAATGGGTCAGTGCCAGAGACATGCAGACCAACTCTCGATGGCTTACTTGCAGCCGGCCAAGGGGACGTTCATGGGTCACAACATTTATTATGTGACATCTAGAGGCCATTTTTCAGCCACAAGAGCAGCAGTGTGAATGGATTGTTGCTTTCAAGGGTGCCGCTTGTTGAAGCCTGTGTTCATTGTGAACAATGGGAAGCTTGTCTGAGCAATGGAGCGCCCTAATTGCCAGGACAATAGCTCTGGGAAAAAGGAGCAGAGACAAGTTCATTTTCTGCGCAGGTTCTGCTCCCCATCATTGGCTTTCCTGGCTGTACATGACAAACAAGCGAACAAAGAGACTAGATTAGCGGAAATGCTCCGAGGAGAATGCTGCTCTTGCAGAGAGAACCAGTGGCTTGAGGAAAACCAATTAAGGTTCCATTCAGAGAAAGGAAATAGATCTCCCAAGCACCTGTTTGGCTGGTAGTGCGGGAAAGGCTGCACGCCCACAGAGGCAGTTGAATGTAGCTGTCTCCATCGAAGGACAGCTGCACCTCTGTCCTCTCTGCTCTTCAGAGCACACCCCCTCCCACCTCAGACTTGAGCCTTCACCTCTCCTGGGGAGGAATTGTGTGATTTTCTCACTCTGAGACCAGGTCCCAGCTGCAAAGTGCCCTGTGTATACATCATTAATACCCAGCAGATCCAACTGGACTCAGAATTGTGGTTCTTCCCTTCCAGAGCATGGAACTGGTAGCAAATACAGGGGTTCAGAACAGCCTTCTTAACATAGAAGTACTGCTTACTGAGCCATAGGAGCAGAGCACTGTGTGAAAAGACGAGGGTTTTAATGACTGCAAAAGATGTCCAGGCATGTTGGTCTTTCTTAGGTTTAGCAGAAACTCTAAGCTGGTTTAACTTCCCCAAACAGTGGAATCAGGATTCACTTTAGCTCTCCCCTGAATAAAAATCCAGACACTAACCCTCTGCCTTAAGGCTTGTCTACCCTACAGGTTGTGTTGGTCTGAGTAACCCACCCCAACGAGCAACGTAACTTACACCGACCGTAACCCCCATGTGGACAGCACTATGTCAGCAGGGCAGCTTCTCCCACCGACGCAGCTACCATCCTCAGGGAAGTGGCTTTACTAGGCTGCTGATGGGAGAGCTCTCTCCTGGCAGCTGAAAGTGTCTCCGCTACATGCACAGCTGCGTCGTGTAGACTAGCCCTTTGTTGCTCAGGATTGGATCTGTTGCTCTAAACCAGTTTGGTCGTGGGATAGAATCAAAGCCAAAGGCTGCTGCAATGGCTCCCCTGGTCAACCCGCCAGTGTTTGCCGAGACGCCTTACCGCAAGTCATTCGTTTGCCTTCCTGTTTGTTTCCCAGCTCCCCTGATGGTTTAGTCCACGACAGTCAGACAGTAAATATCCCAGAACCAGGTCAAGTAACAGTATTCTTAATTTATTACAGAGCAGCTCCACGTTGCGCACAGTGGGATCCAAAGTAAGTCCTGATTTCAGTCCTTTTCCACCGGCCACGTCTAGCAATTAACTACTCGTATCCCTCTACATATGTGGCTAATATAGCCCTTGTGCCTCACACGGCCACTTACAACTACTTCCCTCCCTAGTCCCCACCTGGGAAGCTGATACGGTCTGACAGCATTGGAGGGCAGCACCTGAGAAGTGCTCTTTCTGCTGCTGCAGCAGTCACAGTCCATCAGGCTACAGGGGTAGGGAACAGAAAAGCCATCTGCCAGCTGGAAGAGGCCGCCGAATCACGCTGGAAAGAGCTAGCTTTGCTCTAACATCAATGCGACGTGAGTGACGGGAGCCAGCACAACACAGCAAACCAATACCAGCCGAACACACACCTCAAATAAACCTTCACCGACTCAGGTGCTCATACCCCAACTCGGGCTGCATGCAGGCGCAGGAGGCAGTGTGCGCACATGGCCTGCCTGGAGATACAAGCAGCAGCATTCTGCTAACCATGAGACTGCTGCAGAGCCTGTACAGAGCTTTGAGTTAATGGTGAGCAAGCAACCTCTACCCCGAGCTGAGGTTGAGGAGAACAGCCTCCAAGCTACCCTAGAAACATTTCTTCATACACCTGGCACATGAACTATGGAAGAGACTGCCAATGGCAGCGCAAAACCAGGGAACCATCAGTTTAAGGGGGAACTGGAGAGAAAGGAAATGAGTGAATTGATTTAAGAAGTAAAGAAATTCCATCAGTAAGGGGGAAAAATCAGTTCACTAGTTTCACAGAGTTTAAGGGTATAAGGGACCACGCGCTCATCTAGTCTCATCTCCTGCCTTTCAAGGGCCATCACATGACACCTTGCTACTGACTTTAGTTAACCTAAAGAACTCTAGTCCGCAGGAGACTAACTGTTGCGTGCCCCAGGCAGAAAACAAGAGAAACCGAGGTACCTAGAGTAGCAGAGGCAAATCAGGCGAGATATGCCTCGATGAGATAAGCAGTCCAGTCAGTTTAACTTCTCTGGAAAGATAACAGAGCAAATAAATTATAATTAAGTAATCAATTTGCAAACACCTAGAAGATAATAAGGTGATGAGAGAGAGCATGGATTTGCTAAGAAGAAATTGTGTCAAACCAGCCTGGTAGCTTTTGCTGGCAGGGGAACCTTATGGATGGGGGGAAGCGGCAGATGTGATATTTCTTGACTTTAGTGATACTGCCTCGCATGACTGTCTCATAAACAAACTAAGGAAATACAAACTAGATGGGGATATTATAAGGTGGACACACAATTGGCTGTTCCTTCTTCAGCCAGCAGGAAGGGAGCCACAGGCCACTTTGATATCCTCCGCAGGACGCTTTTGGACCTCGTGCCACAGGTTGGGAACTGCTGGTCTAGATACTACTTAGTCCTACCTTGATTGCAAGGGACTAGACTGGAAGACCTCTCTAGGTCTCCTTCCAGTCCTAGAATTCTATGATCTCTACCTGTAATCCATGCCTCCCAACTGCAGATGAAGGTGAAAACCCCTAAGGTACCCTGCCAATCTGACCTGGAGGGAAATTCCTTCCTGATCCCAGATCTGGTGGCGGTTGGATGCTGAACAAGTAAACAAGACACCCAAGCCAGCCATCTAGAAATAGTATTCTCTGGACCAGTCCAGACCACCGGCCCACCACAACTAGCATTCTATATCTAGTGTGGGTGATCTCTGATGCATCAGTGAAGGTGGAAAACAACAATCCAGATTACAAATGAGTGCTGGAAAAAAAAAATCCCTTCTTGACCCCGACAGATGACAATCTGAAGCCACACGGGGTCCCCCATCCTTGACATTTTCTCCCCCCCCCAAGGGCCTGCCAGTGCCTCCATAGTCCCCAATGGGTTCTGGTCCCCTGTCGGGCTCCCCCCCAAACTCCAGCTGGATCCCTGGCCCCCGTTGATCCCCAGCCGCGGCTCCCTGGTCCCCCACCAGGCTCCCTAGCACAGCTCTCCGCCCAGATCCCTGCCCCCTGCTGATCCCCAACCGCAGCTCCCCGACCTCTACCCCCAGCTGACCCCCAGGCAGATCCCCGACCGGATCTCCAACCCGATCCCCATCAATCCCTGGCCGCGGTTTCCTGCCCCCACCCCTAAACATCCACCCGACTCCCTGCTTCCCCAAGGGCCCTTCCTAACGCCCCTCCCCCTCCAACTACCCACCTGCTGCTCTGGCTGGCACACATGTGGAACATGCACCAGCACAGCAGGCGGGAAATTTAAAATGGCTGTGGCGGAGGGACTGGGGGCTCCTAGGGCCTGGGGCAGTTGCCCACACTGCCCACCACCCCTGCTAAGACCGCCTATGCGTATGGGGGCAAGATCACTTTCCTACCTCTCTGACATTCCCCCTTTTATACATCCAAAGAGACATTGCACTGAAAGCTCATGTTGAGACGATCATCTGCCATGCCTCCCAAGTCCTTTTCTGAACCACTGCTTTCCAAGATATACATACCGGATGGAAGGCTTATAAGTTTTCATTTTTCCCTGATGTATTTACCTTGCGTTTGGCTCTATTAAAGCACATTTTAGTGAATTGTCACTGTTTAACCAGGTGATTCAAATCACTAAACAGTAAGCTGTCCTCATTATACACTGCCCCACCAATCTTAGTGTCATCTGCAAATTTCACCTGCCGAGAGTTTGTCTCATCAATAGATCATTAATAAAGATTTAAATAGTGTTGGGGCAACAACTGACCCCTGCTGCACCCCCTAGAAACAACCCTGCTTACTGATCCTTCCCCATTATCAGTTAGATTTTGGAACTGTCTGTGAGCCAGTTTTTAATCCATCTAACATGTTAATTCCATTTAATTCAAATGCTTTTAATCAAAGTGGTACTAGGTCAAACACCAAGAAGAAATTTAAGAGGGCATTTCAGCACAGTTACTTCGTCAACCAGCCCACATTTTAAGAACGTAATGTGGGAACAGAAGAGCACTCAGATCTAAGATGCACAAAGGAATAATGAAGACTGGAGAGAATACCGTGTGTGGTCCCACCTGCAAGGCTCAGGGATTTTACATCAAAGAAACAGTTACCTCTCATGGGTGATTCAGAATCAGAGGCCCTTGAAGTCATATAGACTAAAGTTCTAACTAGTAATACTAATGGGACATCTGTTACAAACCCACAAATTCCCTCAACTAGTACACTGCAAAAATTAAGGGCAACACAGCACATGGTTCAACTGCCTGGGAGAATCAATTAGAAATGTATAATCCTGACCTACATGGGAACAAGCAGATTCATTGTAAAATTACTGCCAGGAAGAGATGCATCTGTGTATCTGTCATTCAGCTCCAGAGCTGCATCTGCCATGGCTGCTCTGGGCCCACCAAAGTGTGATCTGCTGTGCAGCTGAAACTTTATGGGTCTGAGATCAAACACAGAACATCAGAGCCTCCAAAGTAGTGACCCTAGAGTGATTCTGAGAACACTGCAGGTTCATACAGCAGCAGACGACTTGTCTTTCTTTTGCTGTGAAAAGTATCTTTATCCACATATTTTGCTGATGTTCCATCATCTGCCCACACAGCCCCTAATGACCTAGTATGAAAGCTAAATCATGCTTGATGAACACCTGAATGTGCTAAATCGTGTGTCATTTCATCATAGTTAACACCAACCACTGTTTTATTGCTTCTCTCTCTCTAAGCACATTTCATCTCAACTAGCAGAGCAAGACCCATATTAGATCTAAGGTGCACTCCAGAGGGTCTAAAAGAGATTTAGAAGAGATTTAGTGCAAGCACCAGAATCACATCATCTGCTGACATGGAAATTCTGGCCTTTAACAAGGCAGGCTGCCAATATCTCTAGTCAAACAGTAAGCTGTTCAGGCTAAGGACAGGAGAATTGCCACAGAAGAAGAGGAGAAATTCCCTCTTCACAGACCGCTGGCTAGCAGCAACCACTTGAGCGTGAGTTGCAAGCTCTGATCGCCTTGAACAGTATCATGCTGTGTTCCAAGATATTGCTGTGTCAGCCCTGTCAGGTCCAGCACTAGAAGGATCACATTCACATCTTCGGAAGCATGCAAGATTTTTGAGGTCCCTTTCCACTGGACAGAATAAGGAGGATGTAAAAACCAGCTGCAATTACAAGCAATTACAGAGCATCTGAGAACACTCATTTCCAGAGCAGATGCTCACGACTGGGGAGCCAGAAAGACGTGGATTCCCTCTGGATTCAGCATCCTCCTGTGACTAGAGTGTCCATAAGATTTATGAAGTGTCTAGCATGTTAGATAGCAATACTGGTACAAAGACTGACAGATGCCAAGGATGGCCAAGTTTGGGCTTGTTCTCAGTTAGTAACATGCCATTCAATAGATACTGCCCTGCATGGATATGCATCCGCACCCGAGCCGCAAAAAACAGTCCCTGGATATAAAGTGGATATCTGCATCTGCATGGCTTGAAATATAAAATCTGGATCCACGCCCAGCCACAAAAATAGTCTTATTCACAGATGTGGATAGACGCAGATATGCAGGGCTCTAAAAATACAAGCCTTGGCTGGAATTTCCTGCTTTGTCACCAATGTGCATATGTTATCAGAGGGGAAAGGGGGTTGGTTTGAAACCAGATTAAGGCTGAGTTCACACTAGTATTTTTCAGACTTGAGGTGAAAAGGTTTGAGCTGGCCATAGCTTAGGCTTTGCTACCCCTCCGATGGGGGTTAAAGGTCTGAAAATCCCCAGTGCAGGCTAGACCAAGGTGTTCAAAGGCAGCAGGCTATTTCGTTATGCTCCTGATACAAGAAAGAGAGCATTTCTGCCCTGGCCAGGGCCTCCTGTTTAGCCTCGGGGAACAATGGGGAGCAGAAACCGTGGCCTGAGCACTCACTACATGCCTCTTAGCATGAGTGGATACCTACAGCAATGGTTTCAAGCTTTTTTCCCTCAGGACCCAATTGAAAAAAAATCATTTCTGCCCACACCCCAACAATTACATCTTTGAGCAATGAATTCCAGTCTTTTGGTGGCAGCAGGGGGTGCTGCCACCCACTGCCTGAGGATCTGCAACCCAGTACTGGGTCCTGACCCTAAGTTTGAAAAACACCGATCTACAGTATTCAAGTGACTCTCAGAAGCTAGTATTTTGCTGATTTTCTCTTGCTACACTGACAAAGCAATGGGTGATGAAGTGTCTCCTCTCAGCCACCCACACACCAGCTGGCTCCCAGGAACCCACTCCCCTCCTCCCCATAAAACACACTTTCTTTTTAGAAGAGACACACATTTTTAGAACGCCAAATACAGCTGCAGAAAAAGCAAGTGGAGGATTCTCTGGATAAGTATGAGCATGTCTGGCTAACAGGGCTATGCCGCAACTCAGCTTTGAGTGCTCTTCAACACAAACCTTCTGAGCTGGGTGGCTACCATTTCCATAGCAATTAGGCAGTGAGTAACACCAACACCACCAACGAAGAAGGATGAGAGCAGGGTGGGTCTCAAAGCAACACATGGAAATTTAGTAAGACTTTAGAGCCAAAAGGGACCATTAAGTTAATCTGACCTCCTGCATAAGACAGGTCAGAGTTTCACCAATGATTACTGTATCAAGCCCTACTATTGATGGACAGGCCACAGCATCTTTTAAAGGGCAACGATCTTGACTTCCACTGCAGGCATCAGGATTTACCACCTCCCTAGGTAATCTCTTCCAATTGCTGATTACCCTCACTTAACAATCTGTGCCTTATTTGCAGTTTGTCAAAAATTTAGGACTGGATAAAGAACAGAGCGTCACAGAAAAGCCACAGAACTTGCCTACAGTCAGTGCCTAATTCCAGAAATGAAATCAGAACAGGAATCCAAACTCGGACCATGCCCAAGCCACTCAACAAGGCTGCCAACCCAGACTTCCAGACAAGGAGGGCTAGAAGTTCTAGAATTTATTGATGCTGCCTCCTGTGCGTCACAAAGATCCGTTGAGAGTAACATTAAATGCTCCCAACTCTGCCCCAAGGCTGGCAGGCAGCGTTTCTGGTGTGTGCAATTGAGTTTGGCCCTGAATTCTCATCTCCCATATGGTCTCCAGCCTGATCCCACTGCGTGTGCATGCAAGACTAATCTCCAGTGGAAAAAATTGTTTGTTCTCTCATTTTCCAACAGGAAACTTATAAAGAAAGTGCTTTAGATCTGCCTTTCCTGTGTTCAACTTGAGAACACACTTTGATAACTTGGCATGTGAAATAAGTAACAAAGTTCACAATTAGCAGAGTCAATAGCCTGTCTGTTTTAGAATTAATGCCTGTCTTGGCTGATCTGGGCTTCCAGTGGTGGGCAGAGCAATTTCCTGTAAGCCTGACAGTTACAGACCTCTTTAATTAGTGAAGTCATGCAGAGAAACCTCACTTGAGTTTCTAATGGAAACATAAGGCGCCTTTGGATGTTAATGAGTGCAATTATAAGCTGTGTCGATTATTTCAAATAGTTAACTGATCAGGATATGAAAGGTCCTGGCCGATCTCTGCAACAACTTGAGCCCTGTGCAAACCCATTGTCCCTAGGGCTGGGCAAGAGGAAGGACAGAATTTAGCCCTACGACTGCAAATCTGTATTATCACTCTGCATTTCAGTGCCTTGTGACATCAGGGTTTAGGGGCCATAAGCAGGTTAGTGATGGAAGCCAGCAGCTCTCTGTGAAACGTTCTGGGCAGAAACATGTGGTTATGTGCGTCTGAGCCACCCCAGACACCACAGTGCTGCCTGGCCACATGATGGTTGTGTGGTCCCTCCACCTCCTATAGGAGCATCTCCTAGAAGATGCTGGAACTCACTGCTAATGACATCACTGCCCCAACATCCCAGTGTGCGTCGTCGCCATCCCAGTCCCTTCACTTTCTAAAGCGAGCCTTAAATTGCTCACATTGGGAATTTTCAAAGCAGAGAAAGAGGCTTATCTCATCAACCCATTTCTTAAAATAAAGATGCACTTATGAGTTGTAACTAATCTCATGTGCCTTAGCAGCAGCTCTTTCAATGACAGACCCACGTGAGCAGCCAATGGAGAGAATACACTGCTGAAACACACTCACAATAATGAATTTGCTATTTTTATTTTACAAAACAGGCTACTAATCTGAACCTAACAGACCTCCTGTTCCTCTTCTTGGGTTTTGCTAAATAAGCTCTTTCCTGAGCTCCGCTATTGTTGAATTAATCTGCTGGTAGTTATATGTAATGCTCATTTACAGCACACTGCTCAAAATCACACTCAAAGAGCCTGCAGGGAAAGTAACTCTGCTCCAAAAATACTTTTATTTTTAAAGTAATTTGATTTGCATGTTTCCTTAAAAGGTCTTTGTGCTCCAAGGTGGTGCCACTGTGAATCGCATTAACAATCCCAGTGGCTAAGCACAGTCTAGCTAAACCTCTCCTCTGGGATCTGGAGAAGGGACATGCTGCACATTAAAACAGCCCAAACAATCCAAGTTGGTTATATTTGATTCTGCGTGGTTAATATTTCTTTCCATGGGTGGAAAGAGACCGAACATGGGCACAGAATGAAATCCCTCTATAGCATTGCATAAACCCTGCAGGAGCCTTCGAAACAGGGTCTAGAGAAAGCATGGGTCACTTGCCAGCCTCTGCAGAGGGGGTAGTTCCATCCACTAGCCAAGGGAACATCGCTTAGTGGTTTGTGCCAAGTTTGGGAGACAGGGATTCCCAGAATGCTAATTCTGGCTCTCTGAGACGGACACTTCGGCATTTGGCCATCCAGGAAATGAGGACAGTAATACAGACTGGCTGCCCAGAGTTGGTCTTTCAATAAAATGGTAGAAAAATGTTACATAAATGTCAAATCTGAGATTATTGATGACTCGGCTTGCTTCCAGGTGTGAAATGACAGGGGAAGAGGAAGAGAGAGAAGGCAGCAGGACAAAAGGTCTTTTTAAAAGTCAAAATATTCCTTACTCAGCTATATTTCATATTTTAAGAAGCCTGTTTCAGAAATTCAAGGGCAGCTCCTGCGCTGCATCATGGCACAGGTCAACAGGATGCAAAGAAAGAAACTTGACAAACGATGGAAAATACACCCAAATGAAGATATTTGGTGCCTACAATCTCCACAGTTGGTACAAAAATATTTTCCCTGTGGGAAAACACTGAAAATGCTTGTGTGAGGAAGACAGCCAAATCTGACACCACAGTGATGGGCACACTGTGAAAGCACAAATAAATTGAAATAGCTTCTTTAAAACCCTAACAGGACAAGCTCATTAGAGCAGGCTGCACCTCCATATAATCTAACAGAACCTTCATGCAGCCTAGTTGGTCGATTTTATGGGAATGCTACTCCTACACAAGTCATTCTTCATGTTCTATGAACAATAACATCTGTTCAGGTCATTATCAGTGAAGAGCCAGAGTCAGTAATGCTACAAAGGTACTAGTAATCATCTGGAAGAACAAGCAGTCAAAACTCCATTTTTCACCACCTCTGGTATGCTTCCGTATTACAAACCATCATCATCAGATCATGCCCTGATTTTTCCCTCATCTTGGGGCAACTCCCTGACTTCACTGGAGTCACTCACTCCTGATTTACACCACTATGGACATGTTCAAATCAAGCCTCTCTTGGCTCACCGTAATGCTGGATTTGGAAAGTATCAGCAGTTCCTGAACATGATTTTAATATACAATCACACTGACAAACCATTTAAAAAAAAAAAAAAATCTCAACGGGAGAAACCCCTCTCTGTTCTGTGTAGAAAGAATTGGCTGATACAGTACCTCACACAGCCACTTCCTTTAATGTCTGGTAGGTAGTTCACCTTTGTGGAACTGCTAATAAGCATAATTGAAGGAGACCCACCGTGGCCGACAGTGTCGATATATATTAAAGTCACCAGTGCACTATTTAGCATTAAAGGCTTTGCTATGCAAAGAGGTACAAGCGCTCTGTACGTGAGAAGGTGATCCGGATTCGTAAGTCCTGTTTATTCAACATGCCACAAAGCAGAGCTCAGGCAGGCAGGGTGAGAGTGGCTCTGTCTCCCCCAACACGAATCACATCACCCAGCTGTGCTTTTCCAGCTGGGGGAGGGAAGGGCAGGGCAGACTGCTAGGATGCTGCAATCTAATTCATCAGCTGGCTGTTAAAGCGTAGTTGAAGCCAAGGCTTGAGATGGATAATAAGATCTCACAGAGCCAGGAAAGTTCATATTTTGTAACACAGCAGCACTTTTTTTAAAAGTTAAATATGAAAAACTTGAAATGGGAGACCAGTTAGACAACATCAGAACCAGCACGGGAATCATTTTCTGTGGGTTTTGATAAATCCATCAGAATAACTCTCAAGGTCCAGAGCACATCATGACCCTGTGATGTAAAATTCTACCATGTTCCTCTCCAATATTCAAAGGAACAAGTTAATAAAAAGCAGCACATTTCATTCTAGTAACGTGCATTCCTTCAATTGTCTAGCAATTTGAAAAGATATCTGATGAATTTATCTACAGGAGAAGGCTGTAACCTGAAAAACGCAAAGGAATGAAGCAAACACAAGAGCAACTCTCTGCCGGCAAACCAGATGAGATTTCTGCAGCACACAAAGGTAACAACAGGTCTGATTCCCCCCTCTCAGATGCTACTTTTCACCAGTGTAACACCACTGACCCTGTGGTGAAAATCTTATGCTTCATTCTTTAAGCCATACAGCCAGTCCTCTACCTCCTCCACTATTGGCCAAATTAATATACAGTATTGTAAATACCTGACTGCCTGCAGGACATCTCTTCCCCAGATACGTGAGTGAGTGTCTGGAATTATACAAAGGCTAGATTAAGAGAATCATGGATTCATTTCTTTTTCTTTTGAACAGACTGGATCACTGAATTGACAGATGCACAGCTGGCTGGACTAAAAATAACGTATTTCTCCAGAGAAACAGAGCGTTTCTATAGTTTTTTTTTTTTGATCAGACTTTCTAGCTCTAAAGCGCATGGACTGTACAAAAGCCACAGTACCCAGGAATTGGTACAAGTGAGCCACTGTAAGAGCAGTGGCAACTGTTACCTTAGACTAGAGTGCGCCAATGCACAGACAAGGAAATACCTGACTGATCACATACTTGCAAAATTCCATTTATGACAACAGATTCTCTCCAGAAAAGCAAGTGTAAGATCTGATAAGACCACTTCACTTCATTTTATAACAAAGGTCATTTGCCATCATTCACCTGCAGCTTTTAAAACATTTATTATAGCATTTATACTTTCACAGTGATATTCAGCCACGTGCAAGAAATTCAGATGGATGAGATGCTGAGAGCTCCATTGACCTCCTCCAAGGATCTCTAGAGCAGAACTACAGAATGTCCTCACTTGGGAACCTCCTTTCATTTGCTGCTGGAGGATTTTCCTCCAAGCCCTATAAAGATTATCTGTAACTAAATGCAGTGAGATTCCAAAGGGGTAGCCGTGTTAGTCTATTGTAGAAAGACAACAGAGTCCTGTGGCACTTTTAAAGACTAACAGATTTATTTATCGCATGAGCTTTTTTCTCCCATGAAAGCTCATGCGATAAATAAATCTGTTAGTCTTTAAAAGTGCCACAGGACGCTGTTGTCTAAATGCAGTGAGGTAACTGAAGCACTACAGAGCCACATGAATACCTTATGGGAACTGAAATCCCTACAGGCACCAGACAATTTCTGCCCCAAATCATCACACACCAGATAATCTGATCGATACCAGTTCCCATAAAACCAGGGCCTAGCTCCTACAGATTCTTTGCTGCATCCAGTTCCAGTGGGAGCTGGGCTGACTGAAACCAGCCTAAAATTACAGCTTACTCCAGTCACCCCTCTCTCCACGCCCAAAATACCCTGGATGGGCGGGGGATGTATGCCCAAACCAGCTCTATTAAGGCCATGTACACACTACAGGAATAATCGCGCAACAAGCCCGTTGCGCTTTAAAAATCACGTGGTTTTTGTAGTACAGGATCGTGTACACCCTCTGCTTTTTGTGGCGGAACCGCCCCCCCCCCCCCCCCCCCGCAATTCGCGATTTCACAAGAAACCCAATTGAATTGTGGGAACCTATCCCACAGTTCCATCCATCCTGATTTGGCGCTAAGAATCCTGGGTAGAAGGAGAGTAGCGCTGAGCACCATGGGTAAAGTCTTGGTTTCCCATGGTGCATTCTGTTCCCCTTGCATCACAAGAGTTGCTACTAGCAACTCGCGCCCATTTTCAACAGTAGCGCATTGCTTCCCGGAAGTCCTTTGGCAGCAACATGGATCCAGGTCTGATCTCGACTGTCGCCTTCAGCATAATGAATACATCTCGGCTGGTGGCACAGTATGCGCTCAGCTCTGAATCAGACCAGGATTCAGATGACCCTGGGCTGGTGACTGCCATGCAGAACAGCAGCACCGCATTGCTGAGCTCCTTCACAGAGCATCTGCACACAGTGCACCGCCGGTTCTGGTCACAAGAGACAAGCACCGAGTGGTGGGACCGCTTCGTTTTGCAGGTGTGGGATGATGACCAGTGGCTACAGAACTTTCGAATGCAGAAAGCCACATTCATGGAACATTCATAGCCCCTGCCCTGCAACGCAAGGACATCAAAATGAGAGCCGCCCTCACCGTGGAGTAGCGTGTCGCAATCGCGCTGTGGAAAACGGTGACTCCAGACTGCTACCGCTCGGTCGTGAATCAGTTTGGAGTTGGCAGGTCGACCGTCGGGTTAGCACTTTCACAAGTGTGCAGAGCCATTAATCGTGTTCTACTCCGGAGGACAGTGACGTTGGGCAACGTGTGGGAGATCGTCGATGGCTTCGCGGCCATGGGATTCCTGAACTGTAGAGGGGCAATAGACGGCACGCACATCCCTATTCTCGCTCCGGAGCATCTTGCGACTGAGTATATTAATAGGAAGGGCTACTTCTCCATGGTGCTTCAGGCACTCGTGGATCACGGGGCGTTTCACGGACATAAATGCGGGGTGGTCGGGTAAGGTGCATGATGCTCGCATTCTCCGGAACACAGGCCTGTACCAGAAGTTGCAGGCAGGGACCTTCTTCCCCAATGATAAAATTACTGTTGGGGATGTGGAGATGCCCATAGTCATCATAGGAGACCCAGCCTACCCACTGATGCCTTGGCTCATGAAGCCCTATACTGGAAATTTGGATCCCAGCAAGGAGCACTTCAATTACCGGTTAAGCCGGTGCCGAATGACCATGGAGTGCGCCTTTGGGCGCTTAAAAGGCTGCTGGTGCTGTTTGTACGGGAGGCTAGACTTAAATGAGGACAACATTCCAGCCGTCATT
This sequence comes from Pelusios castaneus, assembly GCA_007922175.1. NCBI lineage: Eukaryota > Metazoa > Chordata > Testudines > Pelomedusidae > Pelusios > Pelusios castaneus. The sequence continues at coordinate 3,546,088 of ML685899.1, read as the reverse complement.
GCGGCGTGCTGTGTCCTGCATAACCTCTGTGAAAATAGGGGAGAGAAATTTCCCCCTTCATGGGACGTGGAGGCTGAGCAGCTAGAGTTTGCCTTCCAGCAGCCAGCCACTAGGAGTATCAGGGGGGCACAGCTGAGAGCTGTCCACATAAGGGAGGCACTTAGGGTGCATTTTACTGATGGGGACTCATAGGACGCATTGCATCACTGTGCAGTAGTGTTCCCAAGCACTATTGGGTGCTGATTGGGGGGTGGAGGGACGGTGCCAGTGAGCGTGTACTGTACTATGCTCGAATGAGTGAATACTAAACATGCAACAACTAATCTTATTGTGTATCAATAAAGACACTGTGCAAAGTTCAAGTGATTCAATTTTATTATTATAAAACATTAAATATTTACAGTAAGCAGTGCCTGCAAAAGGGGCTATAGATGCGTGTTGGTGCGTGTCTCAATGCCATAGCTTGGTGCAGGAGTGGATGTAACATTGTACCAGGAGGGTCCCTGGGCTTCAAAGAACTGCTTTGAGGGAGAATGGGGCATGGGGGACAGAAAGTGTCGCTGTGGCTGCGGGGGGGGGGAAGGGGGGGGCGAGCCTGGAGCAGTTGGGTCTGCAGACCAACCATGGTCTTCAGCAGTTGGGTCTGCTCCTGTAGGATGCTTATGAGGGCATCCTTCTGCTTCTCCCTCTTCACATTGTTTTCTTTGCACTCCTGCCGGCACTCCTGCCTCCATTGTCTAGTCTCCCTTGCTGATGCCTCATTGGACTGCATCAGCTCCTGGAAGATATCCTACTTGCTCCTGCGAGGCCTCCTCCTTATCTGTCTCAGCCGGTCAGCTGGCGCAGACCACAGACCGGCAAAGGTCGTTTCTAAGGAAAAATGAAACATAAGTAGTGATATTGTTCTCACTTTGGTTAAGGAGCCAGTAATATGCTCTCCCGCCACATTCCGCTGTGCCCACAGGACAGGGCATTGCCAGGGACTGAAAGGGCTTTTGCAAAGGGAGGTTCGGGTTGCCGAGACAAGACACAGCTCTGTGAACTATTTGCAGTGCTTTGGGCGATTAGTTCACATACGGCACTGCCATGGAAGCCGATATCTCGCTGCTTAGAGTGCCTCTGCAAGCCAGAATGCATATCCTGCATGTCACTGGTTTTCAGCCAGGACCATACGCAGCAGGCTTGTGTGCAGCCATGTTTCCCGCTGCTGTGCTTTGCAACTGGCGAGGAAAGTATCCCTCTATGGCGGAGGGGAAACAGTTGCTCTCCCATCGAATTTAACTGGGAGGCTGTGGAAGTACATCGAGGACACCTTCAGTGATCTCAATGGAGAGGATTTCTTGGCAATTACAGCATGCATTGATGCACTGCTCATGTAATGCGGGGTAGACCCCCCCACACCCAAAAAAGAAAAGAAAGGATGAAACTCAAAACGCCTATTTCCTGCCCGCTCTTCATTTGCCCGCAAAGCTTATCCAGCTAGCATAGAAGCCACTTCTGATGAAACTTACCAGAGCTCCCCTCTACTGCATCCGAAGACAGTATGGAGAAGGAATCTGGGCAGCACGGGTCAGGTGGCATGGAGAACAGCTCCTGGCTCCCTAGGTCGGCTGCACCACTTTCACCCTCCAGGTCATCTTCCACCTCCACGTCCTCGTCAACGAATTGCTCGTCACCGTCTGCTCCGGTATCCTTTTCATGGGGGGGTGCTGACGTGTCCACAGGAGCTTTTGGGGTGGTTGTGGGATCCCCGCTCAGGATTGCTTCCAGCTCCTTGTAAAATCGGCATGTAGCCGGCACTGAGCCGGAGCGCCGGTTTGCCTCTCTGGCTCTGTGGTACGTAATCCGCAACTCCTTCACCTTCGACCTGCATTGAAGAGTGTCTCTCTCGTACCCCTTCTCTGCCATGGCCCGAGAAATCTGGCCAAAAATATCGAAATTCCGCTGGCTGCCACGTAACTCTCCCCAGATGCTTATGAGATCAAGCACCTCAGCTGTGGTCCAGACTGGAGCACGTTTACTGCGCTGAGCTGCCATTGCTCTTGGAGTACACAGCCGCACTCCACACCAAGCAAACAGGAAGAGTGAAGAATTCAAAAATTCCCGGGAATGATGGGAGGGCGGGTACAGTCACGTCACAGCCACAGAGTACAGAAGGAAGTGCAGAAGGGAAGGAATTGGAATTCTGGGACATTTCCAGAGGTTTCATATTGTGCGGCAACCGTACACACACGAACTATCGCGGAACAGCTGTTCCGCGGTAGCCGCTACCACCCTCGTTTTGGTGGTTTACATGTTGCGCGGTAAGACGGCTGTTACCGCGCAATAACATGGATGTGTGTGTGGACGCTGTGCCTGTTATTGCGCAATAACGAGCATTATCGCGCAATAACTTTGCAGTGTGTACAAGGCCTAAGTCAGAGAACCCTCATGATAGGGGAATGCTCGGGAGTCCAGATCCGGGCTCTTTGGGCAGTGCAAATGGTCTGGAGTGCACCACACAATCAGGCCCTGGTCTGCAAGGTAGCCTCGCCCACACAGGTATCAGGAAATCTTGTTATGTCCAAATGTTTCTATGGCCTAACCAAATCCCCCTAGGATTTCTATGGCTCTGCAACTTGCCCAGCACATAGCAAGTGGCCAGCAAGGACGGGCAATCAGTTCCATGGGCACTGGAAACTGCAGCAGTCACACTGATGGGCAGCAGTTTTAGCACCTGACCCCATAGTTGGGCCCTGCAAGCAGAGCCCAGCGCAGCATGAGGACTGACTGTCATCTTCAAATGACTTTTAGAACAAACGGGAACTCATTCTAACGTAGGCCACCTTCAAGCTGCTGCAATTTCTAATTATTCTTTGGTTCAGAGGAAGGAACTCTGCTACAAAATACTTTGGTATTGTAGAGGGAAAAGAAGAAACTTAAAATGGAAGAAGACTTCTGTGTTTGCAGACTGACTAGCAGAGCCCAACTCAAAAGGCCCAGAGCACTGTCAACAACATTCCCTTGCATCTGGGGAAGTTTTAAAATCCCTAGAGCCCCTCACTGCCTTATGGAGTAAGGCAGCTTCTAGCAAGCAGGGGAAGGGATCAGGATGTCACCAACATCCTTGTGAAGGTCATCTTTGTGAAAGGTGTTTGACTGGCCACCCCAAGAATGAGACCCCACTGTTTCACAGAACAGGGACCACGTAGAAAGCAGCAGTGTAAGCTGCCTCTCACAGGGACCAACACCTGTAGGGGCCAGGGGCTCAGAGAAGCCCACAGTCCCAAAGGATGAGATTTAAGAACTACATGCAATAATGCACATGGGGACAATCCAGGAAAATGAAGTGAAAGCAGCGTGGGAAGGCTTTGCAAGAAGTCCTAGCTCAGGATACAAGCGATCCCACAGATGCTCTAGGTGGCATTCTAGATGGATTATTTGTTTAGAAAATCCCTGAAGGAAACGGAGTCACCTTTCTGGGGCACATAAGGGTTAGAAGCTTTCAGTGGAAATTTTAAAAATTAGGAACCACTTTGGACTAATCCAAAGGCAGCTCAGCAGAACCAAAGAGGAGAAAAATTCTCCAGCCTATCCACCTTCAATTAAACAAATCCCAAGGGAAAAAACATCTCATCTTCAGTGATTAATGTTCTGCATACTCAAGGGGCAGAAACAGCTAGCAACTCAAAACCAAAGAGTAATGACGATTGTTCGCTATGACCAAGCAACGCGGCTGGCCTGATCACTGGCATCCTAGAAGACACCTTTTTGCTATGGAAATGAAGTCCTCCTGTGCCAATTGCTGTCCTGGTGTCTCTGTTGGGGGGAAAAAATCCCACATTCTAATCAATAATCTCTAGGGAACAGCTATGGCACTTGTTTAGCAAAGGATGACTATGGGCAAATCGAACTCCTGCTGCTCATTTCCATGCCTCCACATTTTTGGATCTTTCTTCATGAATGGTAAAGATGTAGTAGGAAAATACCCTAGTGAGTGATCTGCATCATTTTCCTTCAGCTCAAAGGAAAGTGCTTTATCCAAATCTCTCCTAAAATCTCTCTCTCCTTGTGCAGAAAGTGAGTTTCTCTGCAGTTACACTGGAGCAGTAAACCAAAAGGCTGTCTTTGCAAATATCAAATTGCAATGAAGGGTAAATTCACAAAATGATTCTCCTGTCCCAAGCTCAAGAGATATTGTAACTGACCAGCCCCCAGGATAACCATACATCCACTGGGATGGTGTGACTACTCTTCTTGGGTCGCAAAAGATATTCAGTGAATCCAAGGGGAGAACTGAGCTCTTGGTTTGATGGTTTCTTGTTTCTAAATTCACATTTCAGTTTAACAGATAAATCAGGGATTCATTCATCCTTAACCAGAATTTCACAAGCTACAAATATCCTTCAGGCAGCCATCATTCACTTTTAAAAACACTGCACAGAAACTCAATGCTGTTAAACTTTCCTTGCTGATGTTTCTCCTCTCCGCTGCCAAGAATTCCAGCTCCCTTCTCTCTCAAACAGCGTGTAAAAGAGGAATAGTTTGTGGTGGGTGGAGAAAATATATATTTAGGATATACAGTGGGCAGATAATGCCTGTGCGCATACATGACGGCAGGCAGAAACATTCACTAAGGGCTTGTCTGCACTCACAACACTGTAGCAGCACAGCTGGGATACTTAGTGAAGACACTTACTTACATTAATGGAAGAGCTTCTCCGCCTCCCCAAAACGTGGTTGCTGTGTTAACAGCAGAAGCACTCCCATGACACAGTGCTGTCTAGCTCGGAGTTTGGTCAGTATAACTGTCCCACACATGGAGGTGGATTTTCCAAACCTGAGTATGTACATTTAGGGCAGGGGTTGGCAATCTTTGCTGGCCCCCGTGCCAGCCCTGGCCACTGCACCCTCAGCAGGTGCCGGGGGCGGGGCCAAAAGGGCGCAGAGCCAGGCCTCCGGTTCCCAGCTGGGGCCTGCTCCCACTGGCGGGCGGCCTCTGGTTCCCGGACGGGGTCAGGACCAGCACCCACCAGTGGGTGGCCTCCGGTTCCTGACGCCAGGGGCCAGCTCCTGCCAGCAGTGGCAGCTCTGGGTGGGCCGACCCACCCTCTTCCCAGCCATGGCTGGGGCCAGTTCCAGCAGGGAGCGGCAGCTCTGGGAGGGCTGACCCGCCCTGCTCCCCTCCAGCAGCCCTGCCCAGCAGGGGGCGGGGCCAGGAGCCACACGCCGCAGCTTCCTACTGGATCCTCAAATTCTCTCTTATGGAAACACTAACCCCATACAACAATGGCACAGTTCAGAAAAAGCAATGTCCTTATAATCAATCAGGTGTCCTGATAATCGAACAAAACAACTGACCTGTCTGAACCTTTTCCATGTGTAGCTCTGCCAGGTACTGCACCCCCCCCCCCCCCCCAGGCAATTAAGAATTGCAGGTCTCATTCAAAAATAGGCCAGAATCCTCATGTGCCAGAGTCTCACAGTGCCTTCTAAGATACTCCAAAAAATCTAGATTCTGAGTGACTGCAACAGCTTTCTACACATGCCAGGAAAGACCAGAATCATTCAACTAGTAGTCTATAAAATACTGATTAATGTAAAGTACTTATTTCGCCCTGGCCTGGCGCAAGTCACTGCCACAATCTGTGGTAATTCTGTCATGAATTAATGTCTCAGACTAATTAATGACACAGGCCTGGACAATAAGTTTGGAGACATGCTGTAGAATAAGTAACCGTGATAGCCGTGGTAGAGGTATTTTTCAAGTAACCCAAGCTTAAACTCTTTGGATCAGAGATTAACTTCTCCTTTCCCCAAGGGCTTATAACAGCAGGCAATGCAGGTTTGGATCCTGTCAACCTCCTTGTTTTTTAATGCATGTGCATGGTGCTAAGGGAGGGCATGAGGCATTAGAGGTGCAATGTCACGAGCCTGTGGCTGACAGCCGGCTCTCCTTGCCCTTTTCAGCAAAGCCAGGCTGCGCTCATCTCTTGTTCTGGGCTGCCTCACTGAGTCTTGACCCTCAATCAGCGTGACTGGCTCAGAATGAATCCAGGCAAGACGGAAGTGGTGTTTGGCATCTGTGTCTTGACACCGGGCAAGTGTCAGTTAGTATCCAGCCACCAACCAGTGGGTCCCCAGCTAACGGCCATTGTCTAGTAACAAGCTGCCAGGGTGACAGGGTCTTCATTTCTGGTTTGAGATAAAGAAGGAGAATATGCAGGCCTCTCCAGAAAGTAGCCCAGAAATACCATGAAAGACAATTTATAAATGTATGTGCTAATAGTGATAAGCAGAGATTCTCATGGCTTCCATTCAAAGAAACATTAGAGAGCAACTGCTATGAGGAAGAAAAGCTACTTCCAGGTAGCATGTTAAAAATGTGGACAACAGGCAAATACAAGTGTGTAAAAATATATAAACGCGACTCTGCTGGCTAAATGGTTTAAAGGTTGGAGTGCAGGAGGGAAGCTACACGGTATAAAATATTAAATCAAGTTATAACTCCCAGTCAGCAGTGCTGCATTTTATGGCAGCAAAGACATGTGGATCAGGAGAGCTAAAAATAGACAGGAAGGCTGAAGCAGAATCGACAGTAGTGAATTGGGAAGGGTGTGTTTCAGCCTAAACACACAGGTGTCGGATGAGCCATAGCTCTGGAGGTTCCTGGGGGTTGAGATTCCTCACTTCATTCATAGAGGAAAATCCCAAATAAGCTTTTGTACAATTAAAAAGGAAGGAAAGTGAATAAAGCCTAATTCAACGCATTTTTTCAAAATGTGAAAGAGAAAGGAAGTTTATATTTAAAAATCTATTCATTTTGAAGGGTGGCAAAACTGAGCTTGCTTTGGAAAGATGTATTTATGTTTATATTTTTCTGCTGAATAATTTAAGGAAAAAGGTCTTGATGGACAACCATATCCTAAGGGAAGTACATAAAAAGCTGAAGTATTTAAGATATTCGGTCTTCAATGAACAAAAAATGGGAAACAGAGAAGAGAACATTTGTTTTTAGAAGAGATATATATGCAACAGCAGTTTAACGGCTTTGTGTTCGTTAAGTATTTATTAATGACAAACAACCTGATAGAATTTCAAGGGACAGAAACAGCTACGGATGCTTCTAAAACCCTTTGTGTTGTGGCAGCAGCATCAGCAGCCGCCCTTCCCAGAGCTCTTGCACCTCTAGAGCCATCCAGATCACATGATGGGCAAAATCAAACATTTTGCAAAGGTATTTTGGGCCTTGTTCTCCAGAATCAGGGCTGGGGCCACATCATCACTGCAGCTAGGTGTCTGTACCACTGATTAGCTGGGATCTATCAGTGAGATGCAGGAGCACAGCGGTAGGAATTCAGGTACAGGTGAGGTTTCCCCAAACTGCAGAGTGAAAAAGGTTTGCACCTGTCTCTTACCACGACTGAGGAGAAATGTACCCACTCCAGTATTTATAAAGCAATTACAATAACTAGGAGAGAACAAGGGAATGGAAGAATGCAGGATAAGATATGCACCATGTGGAGGTGAAATGGCCAGTGATGTCCTGAACTCACTCGGTAATTGCCTCCTGAAAAAAAGCAGCAGTGACAGTAGTGATGCTACTGGCTCGTTCCTAGTCCTCCCCCCAGGACTAGCTGAATTACCCAGAGTGCTGGGGGACAAGTATTTACTTGCCCTGGAAGGTAACATCCTGTGCCTGAATAGCCATGGCAATTTTAAACAACAGTAGCGCACTATGGTGTAATGCATTAATAGATCGGACAGACATAGACAGCTAAAGCAAAATGAAATTGTCACAGTCGTGCAGAAATGCACCATTAGACAACAAATGTAGGACAGCAGCCAGAATTTGGCAAGTTCACGTGCTAGCAAGTAACTCACATACCCAAGGCAGTGGCAACATTGAGGATATAGGGATAGTCATCTGCAAATAGACCTTTCCTTATCTTATTGTTCAGTGCGCTCCAGAAGCTGACCAATGGAAAGGGAGTGGCGGGGGGTGGTCGACTACCAGGGGTGGTTGAGAGTAGGAGATCCCTTAGAGATGGATCAAATCCAAGAGAGACACTGCCAACAACCGCACACACTCTAGATTCAACTTGGGGAACTGCACAGCATTCGCATGGCTTCCTTTAGCTCAGGTCTCTAGGCATGGTAGCTGCCTTTTGCCTCACCTGTGCACTCAACTGTGATGCTGCACTGGCAGGTAAGCAGCCTCCTTGGCCATTTTTCTAGTGCACTCAATAGGTTTCCCAACCATCACCCCAGCTATGCAGGCTAGTTAGCCAAAGTGGAGTGAACAGCTCCAAATGCGGTAATACTTTAGAGCTGATCTCCTGTGTTAAATGGCAGTAAAATTACAGACTGAAGATGTGGAGTTGCCAGAAAGGACTGTGGGCTTTTGACCAGACCACAAACATGAGCACAAACACGAGTCTGACTAGATTAGCTAAAACCAGGAAGTGCACAGGACACGTGAACCCTGCTGGCCAGGCACACCCCAACCTCCCTCGCATCATGACTCCCTTGTAAACTGGCTCATTTTAGGGATTCTAACCTCAGAACAGAACTAGCCAAAACCACCATTTCAGGGCAATAGGGGCAGCCTGATAACTTTTCATCGTTCATTTCATTTATGTGGGGAGCGAGACCTTGCAATGGGTAATTATTTCCAGGCTGCTCCACAATTCCATGCTTTGCGGGATGCAGCACAAAGGTTGAGCTCTTTACATGAAGAATTCTCACCAGCAGCTGTGGAACAGGCAGAGGCTTCCCTTCCTTGCTCAGGGATACGTAGGTGAAGAACGCACTGACAGCTCGATACCTTTCTTTAGGCTCATCAACAAAAGGATCAGCATCCACAAAGACCTCGATCTCCATGGATTTATTGCTCGTGAAGGTCATGCGTCCAGAAATAGTAATGACACAGCCTGCAAAACACAGATGGCTTGGTTAATCAGGGGCTCCTGTAGTGACAGCAGGAAACAATAGCCATCCATTATTTAGACTGCTAGAGCACTCCAATGCTCAGTGGGCTAACAGGCTGGTTTAGTACAATTTAAAGGCTGGACTGATTTTTTTGTTAGGTAACAAAAGCGGAATGACAAGTCTTGGAATGTTTCTTGCCAACAGTGGATGTTATTTTTGTTTCACTCCAAGATGGCAATAGCCGGCTGAGAGGAGCAACTGATGCCTTTTCTAGGCAGGCAAATGCCAGTCTATCTAGAACACCTGCAAATGAATGCCAGTCAATCTAGAGGACCACCGTCCTTATAAGGTGTCAGCAACATAAACATCTATCTTGGAACAGCTCTCAAAGCACATGGTGCACCTGCACGAGCTGAGAGATGCCCACCATCTCTCAGGCAGAACATGGCTGTTATTAACAACACGATAGTGTAAGAGAGGGAAATAGCAATCCTCATTTCAACGGAAAGTTGAGGGGTAATTTGGTCATATCAGGGCAACTCCATTGTTTTTAATCAGAAGTGCCAGAGAAGCTACAAAAGATGACAAGAGACCAGGGTTTTGGTTTCTCATCGGTAATACAGTACTGCTTCCTATCACTCTGCTGGGGCAATGACTCACACAGAAGGGCAGCACCAACTAATCCCCAACAATGCCTTCCTGGAGCAACCAGCCAGGCAGCTTCTCTTTCAATGCACTGTTCTGAATAGACCCCATTATACTTATGAGATCAAATGGGCTCAAAGCATCAGAGATACAGAGCATGACTGGATGCATTCACATATACCAAAATGGAGAACCAGAGCAGAATTACCATTGGTCACAAAATGACAGCTGTTGAAGTCTGCCCATAACACACTGACCTGAAAGGTAAATATTCATTCTAGGAGCAGTAACTCCAGATGTTAACCAAAGGCACAGTAGGTAAACAGCGTTCCATCCATAGGCTGATAGCAACATGTGTTAATTGGGATATGGAGCTGAGACTTCTGCAGAGAAAACTGAGCTGAGCTCTCCCAGGACTGGAAAAATCAGCCTAATGAGAGGTCTTTTCGGGATGGAAACAAGATGCAGCATTGTGAGGGACCTTGCTATGCAACATTACACATCAGTCCTGTGCATAAAGGCAGTAGGGAGCTGTGTGTCATATTGTACTTTGACAGGGCTCAGGGCAGCAATCCTCAGATCCATGTCTGTGCCTAGGCAGACAAAGTGCAGGAGAGGCAGTCTGTGAACAGGCTCTGGCACACCCCACTATAATGACAGCATGTTCAACATCCAAGCATTGTATGAACATTAGCCAACCCTCAACCCCCAATAAGGCAGGTAAGTGATAGCCTTAGTTCAGAGACAGGAAACAGGCACAGACACAAGTGTTCAAAGCTAGAATTTAGGTGTTCCTGCTTCCCATTCCTGAGCTTAATTCACTGGAGATTAGACCACAGTGCCTCTGAATACAGGCCTGAGCTCTGGTGCTAGAAGAGGAGTTAAAGTGTTTGCATAATAGGACTATGGATGGACTCCCCTGTAACTTTAAGCCAGGACCAACTTTCTCAAGCAACAAGCAGGCATAATATGGCAGTTGCCAGGGACACAGACTCCTGGGGAAGGGTCTAATGTTCTTTTACCCCCTCACGCAGGGAAAGTGTTGTTTCGAATACACTGCTGGCAGTAGAGACATTCCTGAAAACACACTTTAAATGTGAAGAGGCAGAACTGTGGTGACTGACTCAGGAGATGGTCACTAAGTGCTACCTATGTATAATGCATTAGTCGTCATTAAAGGTTTGCAGCAGATGGATTTTTCAGAAAAGTTCCAGTTCACCACAGAAGCTGAACTCTGAGTGCGGTAGTTAGGGCCCCTCTGTTCAAGTCCCCTCTGACACTACCGCTCATACATGTTGGCTTGACCAAGTGCAAATGCACTTCACATTTTTAATAATTAAACTGGTTTTCAAAGTGTGATTCCACTTCTATTTCAGTACAAAAATACATTCTCTGCACCTTAAGTATAGCCACCCATGCAAACATGCAGCGCATGACTAGCAATTTAGGACACAAATAATTTTCTACATCTCTGGAACAGATAAGTTCACCTAATAAGTTTTGACATTTAAAAAGAAAAACAGCAGGTTCCCCATGCTAATCATCGCCATTATCTAGAATTTCAAATCTCCTTTATATGATGAATAAGTAGAAATGGATTCCAATATATTTCACTTATAATGAAAAGCAGATAAGGTCAGACTCCACAATAGAAAGAGTCCCATTTTCTGAAAACTGTTACCGAGCAGCATAATACATACTAGACTGCAGTAATAGAACAGAAAGAGCTCTCGGCGCTAACCTGCTGCATGATAAACATACTGTAGGTCAACGGTATTAGAACCTCTTTTTGGACCATGGGGCCCCTGTCTGAGTGTCTGTTTTCCTGGACTTCATTACAAGCTGTTATTGTAAACATTTCTGTGCCCATCTTGAGACCAAATGAAGCTAGGACTGCCATATTGGATCAGGCCAGTGGCACAGAAGAACCAGGATCCCACCACCAGCCACAGCTTCAGGGGAAGCCAAAGCCGAATCAGAAAGTGCTCTGCACTGATCAAGCCAATTCTGACACACTCCAAAGGGAAGGAATCCGCACTGTGGGACACTGCATCGCTCTCTTTCCTAGAGCTCCGAGGTTTGGAGAAGGACAAAAGAATCATACAAAGACACCTCTTTATGTCAGGGGTGCCTTCGAAGCAATCCTAATCAGACAGGGAAACAACACGAGGCTAGACATGCCCCTTATCTAAAAGGGCAGAAGCCATCTTGCCCAAATCAAATGAACGCCATGTACAAAGTCCAACGGAATAGCACCACAGAGCTTAAAGAACCAAAGTAATGTTCCAAGCACTTTCCAAGGAACAGGGACACTCCTTTGGGCATGTACGCCCTTTCCCTGTTCCTTGTGCCACAAAATTAAACGGTATGCACAAATTACCACCTTGTTTCTACCACACTATCTCCAGGATTGCCAAATCATTTATGAGTTAATGACGTGTTTACTGATCCTCTGATGGTAAACTCTCCACAATGGTCATTGTCACTGAGTTAATAATGCAACCCACCATCCCAAGGAGTCACACAACGACATGCCGAAAAGGATATTTCACATTTGATACATGTTTCTAGCAATGTCTACGTCTCATTTAGGGATTTATACTTGATGCATTTTCAGTAGGATGTTACAGAAATTCCCAAACAGACAAATCAGTTACTGAGGGGTGAACTTTGCTTTTTCAAAGTCCCACTCACACCAAAACGTTTGACATCAAAACAAGTCCCAATAACAGCTAACCAAACCTTTCCAGAGGAGATACAATCCTACAAGTAGATTTCTTGACTTAATTCTGCTTACATAACCTTGGGCCTATGGAAAACATTTCTGTCTGTGAATAAGGGGCATGGTAAAGTTACCCATGCCAGGAGCTTCTGGATTATTTGTATTAAATATTGATATTAATCAATTGCCAAACATTTCAAGACTGGATTCCTTACCCAAGATTGCAAACAGATGAAGATCATGCATGTTAACACGAACACCTTGAACCCATCCATCAGATTACGCAACAGAGCACCATAATTGCATGTGTTATTTGGATGGAAATGTGGAACTCCTCCAAAATAAAAATCACTGCAAAAAGGTAGCACATTGCTCCAAAAGCATTCAGAGATGCAATATGATCTCACTTGAGAACTGAACGACAAAGGAAACCTACAAAACCACAGAATTTAGTCCTTACTTCTTGTAGTGAATGTACCACAGACCTCTCTACATCTTCCACTCCAAGTACAAGGCACACTTCAACTGTCCTTCCACAGGAGCACTGAACAACAAGTTCATGAAATATTTACCAAATCAAAGCACTATCAGTACAAAACACTCCACTGCCAACACAATCCTCCCTCTGGGAAACTAAGAAAGCAAACCACATGCAACAGAAGTTAGCCATGTTGCTTGAGGACCTATTGGAGGCACTCAGATACTACACTGATAAGGGGGCTGAAAGACCCTAAATGGAACAGAATTATGCTGTCAGCAGTAGCAGCTGCACCAAATCACACTTAGAAAAGGACCAGCAGCTGGAATTGTGAAGTCTGCTCCTCTTCCAAAAGATACAATTGGCAGAATATTGATGGCATGTCACCAGGTAGAAGTGAAAAGAAAAGAGTAGCTTCTCTCTTTAGCTGGTGCAATCAATCAAGCCCTGTGCAACATGCATATTGTGTGCATGATGGGATCTTTTATAGTACAAATGAAAAGGAAACTCTGCTTGCGACAGGGAAAGAGATCATAATTTTCAATCAATTCATAATTAAAAGCAGACTAAAGTGGGAAAACATGTTGACTCTTGCATTGAGGGAGCTGGAACCAAGTTGATCTTGTGTGAACCTTGTGTCTTCTCATCAATATAGACATTACTTGAAAAATCATTACAGTATAAATTCTGTCAGTGGAGGAGCAGCTTCCCAAAATTCGTGTAATTTTAAACTCAACTGTGAAAGCTGTCACCTCTAGTGAATTCCCGCTAGTCATTCTAGCACAAATACACCTCAGGAAGAAGGGGCAGAAAATAGGTGGCTCTTTTTCCTTACCCTAGCTCAGTGAGACAGTGTCCCTCTCACACTTGCACAAACAGAACAGCAGCATTTTTAATCAACTACGCAATGCAAGCTCTGCCCTAGAAAGGTATTTGGATAAAGAGGTGAGGTCCTGTTTATACCTTCTAGTTTGAATGTTATGCTGTAAAACACCCTGCTTCCAAACACACAAACATTCTGGCATAGGGCAGGAAGGAAGGAAGGGAAAAAAGTGAAAATTTTGTAGGCAGTTTCTCTGTGTGTAAAAATCATCCTTGTGCAGAGGCCAAGTCAAAACCTATGTACTACTGATGTCCCACTCACACCCTACTTTGGAGGACTTAGTCATGGCCCAGGCAATCAGCACAGGAATGGATCACTAAAACCTGCAGGGCCTGCAAATATCTGGGAGGAGCAACACTAACTGGAACTAACTGAAATAGACAAAAATAAAGAATAAAGCTGCTTTACTTCTCCCCCTGCCCCCAGCTTTTGTGGGACCGGAGTGGAGAGAAAACAGAAGGGGGCATTTTTGGTTTGATATTTTTAAAAGGAGACCATGAACCTGGAAGCATCACTTCTCCTACTTATTGGAATTAGATCTCTTTACTCACAGACAGGCTATAGGGTCCTGATGGCTATGGTTACCAGATGTCCGGCAAAAGGACATGTCCTCCTTTTTATCTTCACATCCTCCGTCCAGCAGGCATTTTACAAATACGTGATTTTGTCTGGCTTTTTACTTATGATTAAAATTTCAGTTTTTTATATGAAGCTGTAGCAAGACAGAAGGACCTCGGACACCGGAATAGGAGGCTAACTGAGTTTATTGTCGGCCGACAGCAGGCCCAGCGGAATCACTTCCAAAGGCTGAGCCCCGATTACAGTGGGGCGTTGCCTTATATACCTTTTAGCATTAGCATATTACTTTAGCATCATCATCACATATTAGCATACATGCTTCCTCTTATTCCTTATACGGGTCCATCTGATTTTCTTACTTGTCATAGGCTAACAAACCTTAACATAACGAAAAGTGCAATTACAGTAAATCACAAGGTGCAATTACAGCAAGTTCGGGGAATCACAGGGACAGAAAATGCAGCCTCAGCAAGTCTAGGGAAAACAGGAAGTACCTTTAAAAAGTACCTCTAAAAAGTACCCAAATCTCTTGCCTCAAAGCTATCATATATGCTCGCATATAAGCCGAGAATTTTAGGGTCCAAAATATGCCTGAAAAGCTGGGTTCGGCTAATCCGCGGATCACTGCCAAACCAGGATGGAACCCTGTGTTCCAGTGTGTTTGGCCCAGGGACCCAGCAAAGCGGCAGATTAGGGCGAAACGCTTGTTTCGCCCTGTCCTGCTGCGGCCAGGCTGGGGAGTTTCAAACCTCCTATTTGAGCATGCTCAGAGCAGAGTGCTCAGGGCGGAAGGGGCCTGGCACAGGAGCGGCTCTTCCAGCCACCGCGACAGCTCCGGACCTCCGGCCAGGTAAGGAGGGCTGGGAAGGGGCTGCGGGGGTGGCAGAGGAGCAGGGAAGGGGCCGTGGAGGGGGCACAGGATCGTGGAAGGGGCCGTGGGGGTGGCAGAGGAACAGGGAAGGGGCCATGGGGGCGGGCAGATTTTAATACTACATTTTCTCTATGTCCTCCTTTTCGTACTTCCCTGTCCTCCTTTCCAAGCTTTGGTATCTGGTAACCCTACTGATGGCTCTGATTTTAACTTCACTAGTAACCCGTTCTAAGGCTGCCCCATAAAGCAGAGTCTCAAATGGTACCTGGGCAAATAGGCCCTTCATTTTTGGTTCTCCAGCTCTAAACTGCATGTCCTGTTTTAACCTTCCCATCCACCTGATATTTTCACTGCTTTAGGATTCCTGGAACAAGGAGGCCAAACAATGAATAATTCACAGTCCCAGTGAATGCAGAGAATCCTTCTCTTGGGAACCCAGCTTTTCCCAAATGCTCCATTGTGAATCTTTAGCCAAAATTTTCCACTGCAACCATTTTCACAGCTGACAAGTCACAAACACAGGCCTGTGACCTCAGGTGAGGAATAAGCAGGAGAGAAGCCAAAGAAAGAACTGAAAAATTCTATGCTCTACAAATGGGCCTAATAAGAAAAAAAATGGGAGAGAAGAAACAGATAAAGCAGGCAGTCTAGGAAGTAAAAACCACTTCTGAGCAGGATTCTTTTTTAAGGCTCCTCTATGATGTTAATAATCTGGGATTTTATTGTTCTTACTAAAAAGCATCTCTACCTTCATCTTACTTTATTATTTTTTGTTACTATGCACACTTTGCTCCTCCCTCAGCAAATCCACTGTTTGTGCCAGGCTGCCCTAAAACACTGCATGAGTGAGTTTGGTCAAGCCTTCGAAACTTTTCAATTTGTGATAATAAATAAAGCAGTGTCTTTTCACCGAGGGCCCAGGAGACTAATGGGCATTCCATATAAGGCCCAGTGATTACTGCCTGGATCCTGCACAAACCTCACAATGAACTTTGCAGTCTCTATTCCAGACTCCACTTTTCCAGGTATCTACTCTAGAGGACAGGAGGGGGGCACACCATTGGAGGTGGCCGAGTGGAACTGATGGGGAATGCTCTGCTGGACAATTCAAGATCCAGATTGAAAGAGTCTATTTACTCCAGTCCAGCCTCACAACATCAGCCTGTACTTCACTACTTCCTTCCTGAAGTTCCCAGAGTGAAGTCCACTGGACCTGCGCATTTAGCACCTGCAGCCCAGTTGAAGGAGCACTACTATGAAATCTAGGATATATTTAAATGAAGTTACTAGCAGTGTCTGGTACCTCACCAGCCTGAGTCCTCTGGCCCAACTAGTGTTTTTGAAACAGATTTTGCCAGTTTTTGAGAGATGTTTCTATCTCTTCTGTTGATGGATGATGGGACTCATTCAGGAAAAGGGAAACCACTGACCAGTTATGCAAAGGAAACAGTGAAACTGGCTACACACACTGTGCTGCCAAATGGCAAGTAAATTGAATTGAGAAGTTATTTTTCTTTAACCCCATCTATAGGAATCATAAGTGTTAAACTGGTAAATAGCTTGCAAAAAAGTGTGGTTTCCCTTGGTGCTGTCCCTTTTATATAGGAAAACGCCTAGAATCACTTGTAACTGCAAACCTTTCTTGTTCCTGGACTGCGACATGACACAAAATAGATAAGGACCAGGTGGGTTTCCTGACAGGAAAGATGTGCACTGACAGCATGAGGAAATAATTTAATTTAAGCCAATGTGCTTCTGAAATGTCAACAGCTGCTGCTGCCTTGTGTCTCTTACTGCCCCCCCCCAAATAAATTCTGACAGACTCAGAGAATTGATTGGACATGTTTATTTCAAGATTGGGCAGGCTTCACTTAGTCCACTCTATCAGAGGATCAGACATGTTATAGGAATCTCTTATTAAAACATTCCAGAGGGGTAGACATGTTAGTCTGTTTTAGCAAAACAAATGAGGAGTCCTGTGGCACCTACAGCCCCCATTTAAAATCTCTCCGGCAGATCATCTAGGATCTACAAACTATCTGGAAGGCAATCCCTCACTCTCTCCAGCAATGTTCCCTCTAAGGTTTGGCGGCTTGTATGCAAAATTTTCAAGCCGTGTGCAAAGCTTTCTGAATAAAATTTTTGTGCAAACTCACACAACAGAAATTATAGGCATTAATTGAAGATAAAGTGATTGTAAATAGAATTAATTGTGTTTAATTGAATTTGAATGAATTTTGAATTGAAATTTAATTTTTAGAAAGGTTTTTATTTAAAATTAATTTTTTAAAAGCTTTTTAAAAAGGAAGGCAAAGAAGAGAAAGGAAGAAAGAGAAAGGAAGGCAAAGAAAAGAAGAGAAAAAAGGAAAGAAAAAGAAAAAAAAGAAAAGAAAAAGAAAAAAGGAAAGAAGAGAAAGAAGAAAGGAAGGAAGGAAGGCAAAGAAGAGAAAGAAGGAAGGAAGGAAGGAAGGAAGGCAAAGAAGAGAAAGAAGGAAAAAGGAAGGCAAAGAAGAGAGAAGCTAGGAAAAGAAAGGCAGAGAGAAGGAAAGAAGAGAAGAGAAAGAAAGAAAAAAGAAGGAAGAGAAAGAAGGAAAGAAAAAGGAAGACAAAAGAGAAACAAAGACGAAGAAGGAAAGAAAAAGGAAGGCAAAGAAGGAAAGAAAGAAGCCGAGGAAAAAAAAGAAAGAAAGAAAGAAAGAAGCTGAGGCCACTGGCGGCAGGGACCCGAACGTGGCCCTGGAGGCCGCCGGCAGGGCAGAGCAGACGCCGGCACTGGAGGCTGATCCTGGCCCCGTGCCAGGAGGCTGAGGCTGTCGGCGGAGCGGAGCCGACCCCGGCCCCGGGCTGGGAAGTCGAGGCTGCCGGCGGGTGCGAGCCCGGGAGCCTGCCCCGGCCGCGTGGGGCAGGCATGCAGGCTCGCGCACATGCCCCGGCCCTGAACCTGCCTGCTCCGCCCTGGGGGCGGGGAGGGCCAGCCCAGAGGCCGAGCTCAGGCCGGGTCTATCGCGGCAAAGCCGCAGCCCCGGGGCAGCAGGGGCTGCCAGGCTGCGCGGGGGGGTCCCTCAGTGCTGCGCGGGGATTGCGACGGCTGCTGCGCGGCCATGCACCCGTGCAGCTTAGAGGGAACACTGCTCTCCAGCCTTGGGAGGTAGGCTAGTCCTTGCTTGCAAACAGCTCCCCAACCTGAAGCAAATTCTCACCAGCAACTACACATCATACAACAGAAACACTAACCCAGGAACCTAGTAGTGCAACAAACCCCATTGCCAATTTTGCCCACACATCTACCCAATTGACACCATCATAGGACCTAACCAAGCCAGCCACACCATCATGCGCTCATTCCTCTGCACATCGCCCAATGTGATATATGCCATCATGTACCAACAATGCACCTCTGCCACATACATTGGCCAGACTGGACTCTCTCTATGCAAAAGAATAAATGGACACAAACAAGACATCACAAATGGTAGCATTCAAAAACCAGTGGGCGAGCACTTCGATCTCCCTGGACACTCAGTAACGGATTAGAAAATCACTATACTTCAGCAAATAAACTTCAAAAAATAGACTCACCCCAGTACATGGTGCAGTGACAAAGATGACAGCTTGAAGCCACGGAGCCCACAAGCCTCTGCAATTAGGGGTGTCAAGACTCTTCCCTTGTGTGTTAATTTCAATCAGATAAACTCTCAGTATCAAAACTTGACCCCAGCAACAACTACTTAGGGCGAAGTCTGAATAAAAAGATGGGTCACACATCATGACCTGAAGGTCAAAGTCAAGCCCCCTCAATGAGACAGGGAATAACGGTCAGTCAGGGTCCCTCTATTGAGGATTATGAGCCTTCAATTCTAATCCCCCCCAGTCCCCTGGAGTTCTAATATTCCTGTTAACAGATGGGCCCTGTTATCACAACAACTTACAAGGAAGCCGGGCTCTTCAAAAACAGAAACCAAATCCTATAGACCAGTCGTTCCCAACCTTTTGGGCTCGAGGGCCACAGTCTATTTCATTACATTTACATTAAAATTAAATTAATTAAATTCAAATTAAAGTGTAATTAAAATTAATACATAATTAATTAAATTTAAATACATTTTTAATTAAATAGACTAGTGGCCATTCAGGGTTGTAAAAATTATATTTGGGGCTCTTGAGCCAAAAAGATTTTTAAAAGTTTTTGAAAAAAATAAAGTGGGTTGTTTGGTTTTTTTTTTTTAAAAAAAGGGGAGGGGGCCACTGGATGCCCAGGAACAGGGCCAGTTTGTGGGCAGGCGTGTGGGTCCTACCAATAGCACAGCCCACGCTCCCGCTCCCCTGCTGCGGCCATGCCAGCCCACGGCCCCCCGTCAGGCCATGCTGCCTGTGGCTATCTCCAGCAACTAGCCCTCTCCAGCTGTGCCGTGCCAGCCCGTGCCCCCCCACCCCTCCGCCTCCAAAGCATGCTCCCCAGCCATGCCATGCCGGCCCATGCCCTCCCCTCCCTCTCCCCACTCCCCCAGCCACGCTGGCCCGCGGTCCTGCCTGCAGCCCCTGGAGCTCTGGCCGGGACTGGAAAGGAGGTGGGTGGCCGCAGCAGGGCTCCCAGCTGCATGCTGGAACTGGCTCCCAGCCAGCGGATGGGCAGCGTGGGCCATTTTAAAAAGCCCCGTGGGCCAAAAGGGGTTGAGAACCCCTGCATAGAGAGCCTACACTGTGAGCAATTACTGTTATTACAGTAGTCCCCAGAACGTGCTAGGTGCTGCTTAGACATACGAGACAAAGCTCCCCAAAGAGCTTACTGTCTCAAAATCAAAACCCAGACAAAAGGTGAGGGAGAGGGATGTATCATTCAAACAGAGCAATCGGGACAGTGACAGGCTTTGGAATTAGGCACACGTCATGTTAGTTTCATGAATTTTTTTTTAAAAAAGCATCAGATTCACTTCTCTAGACATCAAACTTGAACCAGTGCTGTCTTTGTGAAGTGTTCCATACAGGTCACAGCACTGAGCAAAGCAGCAGCTATGCTCTGCAGTAGCCAGAGCTTGTGAAGTGGTCTTGAAAGGTAGCCCCATGTATGCCATATTGCAGAAATCCCATCTATTTGTCAGAGACATGGACTGGGGTGTCCAGGTCCTCATATCAGACAAGTGAATGAGGCCAAGCCAAGCAGATGTTATAAAGAGTTCAGGACAGTGCCACTACCTGACATTCCATATGAAACCAGAGTTTCAAGGAACACATGGCTGGTATTCAAATCCTCTACATGATTCCCCTATGTACCAACATCACTTCTATGATATATAAAGTCAGAAGACAGGTTTTCTAGGTTCTTCATAGCACGTGGAAACTTCCACAGTGCCAAATAAAGATATACTAAGACAAATTCAATCCTGGTGTAAGTGGGAGCAAATCTATTAATGTTGAACAGTCCAAGAGGATAAAAAGGCAAGAGGCTAAAGAGCTGCAGCTATTGCTATTTCTCTGCAGAATAGCACAGTCCATGTGATAAGTTGATATTAGGTCACTCTAACATGGACAGTACTTTTGGCTGCTGCTGCTTCGGTGATCCCACGTGCTTAAGGGCTATTGTGTCAAGTTAATTCCCAACACAGAAGTGGCCCATACATTCCAAGCACTACACTGAATAGTCAGATGATCTCATTCACTGTGTACAAGGGAACTGGTTTTCTGTAGCCACCTTGGCACAGTAATAGCTCAGAGGAGAAAACTAATACTACAAACTACTTTGCATTATGACATTTGCTTGGGTATATGGACTTTGATGCAATAAGAGCTAGGTCAAGTCCCTTCATTTTTCGATCACTTGCCCCCAACTTCTCTGCTAGGAACTAGACCCCTAGAAACAACATTGCCAGAATGGCCTATGTAGGCCACAACATCTTGACGGATGTGGCTCTGGCTTGTGACGGTAATCTCACCTTTCCATTTGCATCCAGACATTCTACAGAACAGGTTCTATCCAACAGCTTCATTCTAAGCAGGCTGCCTCTCCATTTGGTAGGGGTGACCTTGTAGTGAACCACACATGGGTTATAGCATTTGCTTTGTGACTAGAAAGGCCATCTAAATTAGGGTCTCATACAAATTCTGGGCAGACTTTAGTGAACATTCTTATTCATTAGCTCAAATCCCCAAGTCTTTACTCAGGCAATGGAGTTTTTGTTTCAAATAAGACAGAACTTCATAATTTATTTTAGACTATTAGTGGTAGTTAGGAGTTGAATTTTATTAGCATTTAAAACAGATTTCCTTGCATCTGTCTCCAAAATTACTTTCCTGCACTGAAAACAGCCTGTGTCCAAAGCAACTCCAATTGGAGCAGTAATCCTATTCGAACCCTGATTTTTCATTTAATTGCTGAAGAAAGTTCCTTGCTCTTTGGCATTCGCATGCAAAAAGATTTCCTTTCAAAATCCCAGCACACAGTGCTCTGTGAACTCAGTCTGAAGGCAACTGCAAGCTTTTCCTGGGAGATGATTTTAGCCACTCTAAGGATATGAACTTACCGGCTATGGTCTATTCCTTTCCACTCATTTTTAAGAGCACAAAATGGGGTTTACAGCCATTGATTTTATTGCAGGCTATTATAAAAGCTCATTTTGGCCGGAACCTGAGAAACACACACTCGCTCTGGAGCAGCTGAATAAAATTTGCAATGGATGGAGTATTTCCTAACAAGAGCAAACAATCCCAGTTTAGCACCTGCATTACATTCTCAACTAACTTGAAAAATCAAGGTGACTAGAAGAAAAGATTTTGATTTTGTTATTATATCGAACATATAGTTTCTCTGCTCACCAAGGGAGCTGGGCAATTACAGATTAATGCTGACACTGTCACGCCATGCGCCTCTGAGCTGGAATTTTGAGAAGCTGGTATTTCGGAAATGATGTTATTTTTCCTCAAATGCCCTATCATCTTAGGTCTGAGGAATTGCTCTGTGTGGCTTGAAAGCTTCTCTCTCTTCACAACAGCAGTCAGTCCAATAAAAGATTGGACCTCCCTGACCTTGTCTCTCTACCAGCTCAGAGTAAGGTATGAAGGGTTCACAAACACCACTCATACACTCATGAAAGCAACTCAATCCCCTCAACTCTGGGATTCCATTTCACTTACAGATCAAGAACAACATAGGCAAACTCCTTGGACAAATGAGCTAATAAAGAACCTGAGAAACTTAAACTCACAACTTTGCTAGACACTAAAAAAATCATGGATTTAATCAAGACACTGGATTTATTGCTTTTTACAACAATTTGTAACCTGCTAGCCCCACTTTGTCCTGTGACTGCAGAGGTGTAAGCAGGCCACTTCACCTTGAAAGATCTCTTAAAATATGTGCTAGCTACTTCTGCTAAACAATCTCTTCCACCTTGTATTTAGCTGTGACATTGAGTACCTTTCCCATACCTGCAGACAACCTCTGTGTTGCTCAAAAGTGGGTCTCTTTCACCAACAGAAGTTGGTCCAATAAAAGGTATCACCTCTCCCACCTTGTCTTACTAACAAAAATATGCTTTGTAATAGCTTTCATTAGTTTTCATTTTAGTTAGGCTTTCGTCTGTTAATTTTGCACCAACAGGGAATGCTTGCTGTGTGCAACATGGAACGAAACTGTATGAACTAAATTTTTTCATCTAGGAGGCCAATACCAAGCTCAGTGCTCACAAACAGCCTCAGAGACATTCTGCTTGCTTCTGTACCCACATGGGTGGCTCCCTTCAAACTGGATAGGTTGCATGAATGTAAATAAGAGAGACACTGGCCCATTTAGTCTTTTTCTGGGGTATGCTCTCACCTTGGAGCAAGAGATGCTCCAAGCATTACTGCCCAAACTGCGAGACAGAATAGCAAATTCTTGCATAAGCACAAGTGCCCAGAGGTATGAGATTCTGCCTGACCACAACACCCACCAAGACCTCTGCTTCAAGCACACATCCAACACTGACACTTGTAAACAGGAGTACTTTAGTGTGGCTGGGAGACTGTGTTTTCTCATCCAGGAAAACCACAAGAAACAAGACATAAGTTAATTTGTATTTATAATGAAGTTTTCATTTCTCAAGGAGATAAAACATAGGTTGTCTGCCCGGAAGCATGTCTGTGAACTGTTTTTATCTGACAAGTGAGTATACATGACCATTACTGCTCCTTGTGATAAGAACATCGTCTCTATTACTTATTATGGCCTTGGAATCTTGGAGTAATATTTCAAGATGAGGATTTTCATTCGTCTTTACCAAACCAAATCCTCTGGGACCAGCCTAGCAGCCAGGGCTCAGCACTAGCCTGTCCCAGATAGATTACTCCAACTCAGTCTTGTTTCTCTGGCCACAGAAGGGGCTTTCCCTTCAATTCCTGCCTAACCCTGACATGGGAATGATGAGGGGGCTTCAGTGAAACACCAACAAAGTCCCAAATATCTAATGAGCTCTTTGTCCCCTTGCATAGGGCTGGGTCCTTTACCTTTTTTGATCTTCTCATGGAAATTAATGGCATCCACTGATGCTGTGACAATGTTGGTCTTACAGTGGCGAGCAGCTACAATTCCAGCTACTTCATCCATTAACTTCATAGTAACACCTGTAAGGGGAGAATTGCCTATTAGTGATCAAAACGAATACAGAATGACTTTCAAAGACTCAAAGTTCTTCTGAAAAGCAACAGCAAAACACACTTCAAATATGGTAAACAGTAAGCGAAGATTTGGCAACTGCCATGTTTCCCTGCACTCTGAACTGGCATTCATTCTAACCCCATTCCACAAAGCAGGGAGAGTGTCTTTGAGAACACGAAAGGCAGCAGACTATCCTAATCTCCGTGAAGAGGCCAGAAACAGCTGACCTGTGTTTGGTCTGGTTTGAAATAAGGAAGATGTGAGCAACGGAAATTTCACTAACTAAACTTTTATAAAGTGTTCTCCAAAGAGACTCGCCTACATTTGGTTTTGGGAATATATCCACTAGCATCTCTGCATAGTTTATTAAGAGACTACTGAACCAACGAGACATTTCACTGAAGTAACAGAATGGCATGGCTCCTGCCCAAAGGCACGTCTAATTGAAGTGCAGAACGATGCAGAGTGTATGGCTGAGAAACCATAGAAAGGACGGATTGACAAGGAATCAGGGTTACAGGAATACTTCTCTCTGCCCAGCCAACCAGCCTGGAGGAACAGGTGCATTATGATATTTAATAGATCTAAAATAAGGAGGATTCAGTTTATAGATGTTTATTATTGACCCCTTTATTGCAGACATCCCCCAAGACATGGGTGTTTAAGAGGAATTCAAATGAAAGGACCAGCTCCAGAAGGGCTTTCCATACTCACTGCAGACCACTTAGACTTCATTACAAAGCAGTTCAAGCTTTAAGGTCTCAGTAGGCTGTACAGTGCTCCCTGGCTATCAGAAATCGACTGTCACGTGAAGAACACATTCTTTATTGCCTCTCAAGGGCTGAAGGATTATTTATTACACTAGCATAAAAATGAGAAGGAACTGTTTTAGTCTGTCTATTCAATGTTTAACCATCACAGACACCTTATTACATATCTTACCAGACTGACAATAGAGTGTATGATTGAAAACGCAGAGCTGCAAAGAAGTCTCCACTTTGCTAATAGATTATATTATATTTTATTAATTCAACTTATGCTAAAAGTGAACCACATGGCTCTATTATGTGGTTATAAAGGCATGACACCATCCAGATTCTCTAAGAAGCACCCGTACATATGCACACACCAGAGACAGTCAGTAGCAAACAGGTTTGTGCTGAAATATGCTACAAGGACATATCGTCTTTAAATTTTAAATGGCATATTTTATAGACATCAATTGCTAAAACTACTGTAACTGTTTTGTTAAAAGCAGCACTAAGGCAAACCATTCTGAAATATATTTAGCACAATCTTCAAAGGTAACCTGCACTTTACCTCAAAAGCTCTTATTCCCACTATCCCCAATGGAGGTGAAAATGAAACAAGCAGCCCCTGTTTATCTGCAAGCTGGGTAACTGATGCATTTGACTTAATGCTTTAACACAATCAGATGACAGATTTGTGACCAAGCTGGACTGCAGAGAACAAGCAGAGAAATTTTTCAGGTAATTCAAGCTGAACTTTAGTCACTGCAGGCAGAATAAACTATGTAAACCGAACACTAGTGAAGCAGTAGAACTAGTCAGCATGGATTATCTTTGTCTATGACATTTTGGGAATGTTAATGTGCTATGTGACAGTGTGCTCACTTTGGGATAAAACTACAAAGTGCTAGAAGCTTTGAAGGGGGTGACCTTTTTGCCAGTGACCAGTGACATGGCGACAGAGAGCAATTGTCATGGCTGCCCTCTGGTTTGGACACTGGCACACTCCAATCTTCCTACTCTGAGGACAGAGGATAAAGAATGATTTGCATTATGATGGGATCCCTGATCCCACTGTGCTAGGCCCTGAACAAACACTGACAGACATCCTGACCTCAAAAGCTTATGATATTACATTTAAGGGTATATGATGATAGACTGGAACAATAGCTAGCAATGCACAACTCTTGAAAGTCCCCCCCAAAGGAAATTCAGCTGAACTCCATTTTCTGCTGTCCAACACATATTACAAACAGAGAGAGAAATAATGACATGAACCCCCCAATCCCAGTACTCAGCTCCAGGGCATTCCTTACTTCCTGGACATGCTGTCTGCTCTGCAGCGACCTACAGTCTTTCCAGGTGTTTGTGCTTAAAATAATTATTCTTAACAGGTTTCCGCCGAAACTCCATTCCCGCTCATTTAATTCTGTCAAGAACATCTCTTTCGTCCCAAAGCTTTTCAGACACACTGGGCCCAGGAAAAGCCTAACAGTGTTTCCACTAAAAAAGGATTGGCACTGATGTCTGAGATATCTGCACATTGAAGGAACCACAGATCCCAAGCTCTGGGGCACCCTCTCACTTGTATAAGATATTCTCTCAATGAAGCAGGAGACCATCTATTTTCTTTTTATATTTGTACAATAACAATGCAATCCCATCATAACCACACAGAGTGCAACCACAAACTTCCTTTCTAACTAGCAGCAGATATGAAACCTTTTTATTAGTCTCCTTAAACAGAGCTATTTGCTGTATCCTCATATATTTACCTGCAAACAGCAGGCCAGACATGCAGTTATTGTGTGGGTATATAAAGTGCATTCTATATATACCCATACGTAGCGCACAAGAGGTTTGGAAAGAATATATATATTTTAATCATCATTTTTGGAGTCCATGTACCTAAGTTTCTCAGCTACTTGTATGCCCAAATGTCAGGGATTTACACTGTCAATTTTTTTGCTTCTCCTTGAGGAGGAACTGATGAGAAGGGGAAGTTTACATGACTGAAGAATGCAAACATGACTTAACATTTCTTTTTCCTCTTGAAAAGTGTATAGATGAACGTAAGCAGCAAATTTTCAGCTGCCTGGGACACATGTCCCGAAGTAATTAACACACAAGTACATTTTAGTTTTGCTTCACCAAAAGTAGCTTTAGCAAACAGAGGCAAGCAGTGCTCCGAAACATACACCACACTTTGTGGGATATGATTTGATCAGCCTGAAGCTACTCCTTTTCCTTTTGTAAATTCATATAGGTTTTAAAAATTCTTGGATACTGGGTAATATAGGAGATAAAAGAGCTTATATCTTCTGTGATCAAAGGCAAAATACCCATGAGAGGGACCGTACAAGAGGAAGCTTTCAAGTCAACTATGTAAGAAGCACACAAAAGCAGCATTTTCATTATATGCAAATGCCCTCATACATTTTTGAAACAAAAACAATAGAGAATTTTTGCACTTCAAGAAATGAACCAACCACAGAGAAAATCAGTTGAAAACCCCCAAATACTCCAATACAAAAGATCCCATTAAGGTTATATTACAATGGAACCATGTTGGGTTCAGATCTGGGAGATTTATGCCTCAGCTTTGATTTGCCAGGCTTTTGAGGGTTTATTCTGAAAAACTGCCCTTTAACGTAACACCTGTTGTATTAACGTCTTGATTTGAAAGTAATTTATCATTTACCTTTTGTAACTGTGTTGCAGTATGAGACCTACTGGACGGGTGCCTCCTGGTGTTGGTACTTGGGAATTGCTCAAGCGATTGCCCCTTCCAGCGGTTAGTACTCCATCTCTCCCACAGATCTCTCTCTCTAGTCCTGGGCAGGACCTCATCCCTCCGGCTAAGTCCCCTGAGCCCTAACCCCGCCACTCCCGCTATCAGGCCACTATCCATTCACCACTCACCCACAGCCTTTCTGCCTACTGGCAGCCTGGGGGAAAGAGGGATGGGACTTGGGCCTGTCCACTTCTTCAGGCCCTGGCCTAGGGACCCTATGCGCTCCACTTGAACGTTGACTCAACCCCCTCATTCTTGTTCAGCTTGCGCCCCAGCAGGTCTCCTGTGGCGCCTCATTTCAAAAAGGATGTGGAGAAACTGGAGGAAGTCCAGAGAAGGGCAACAAAAATGATTAGAGGTCTGGAGCATTTGACCTATGAGGGAAGATTGAAAGAGCTGGGTTTGTTTAGTTTCGAAAAAAGGAGACAGAGGGGATACGATAATAGTTTTCAAATACCTAAAAGTTATGAGGAAGAAAGAGAAAAATTATTCTCCTTAATCACAGATGATAGGACAAGAAGCAACGGCTTAAATTACAGCAAGGGAGGTTCAGCCTAGACATTAAGAAAACATTCCTAACTATCTGGGTGATTAAACAATGGAATAAGTTGCCTCACAGGTTGTGGAATCTCCTATATTGGAGGTTTTTAAGAGCAGGTTAGAGAAACACCTGTCAGGGGTGGTTTAATGGGGGTACTGGGTCCTGCCATGAGCGCAGGGAACTGGACTCAATAACCTGTCATGGTCCCTTCCAGTTTCTATGAGTCTATCCACCGCCCCAGGTATCTGTTGCCTCCGTTTCCAGGCTGCACTATCCCCGAACCCTGGCAGCGCAGTGAGTTGTCGGGGGGGGGGGGGGGGGTCTGTCTACTACACCTGCTGAGAGTTCACCCTTCCTCCTCTCCGGTCAGAAGAGAACTGTGCGGGGCAGGGGCTGCAGCCTAGCCTTTATACTGGCCCTACAGCCACCTTCTCTAATCAGCTATTCTCTTTTTATGGACTTCTAATCCCTTCTAAACCAAAGCAGAGCAACTGCCCTGCTACACCTTTATATGAAGCATGCAATTAGATTTAAGTAGAACTCATATTGTAATTGCAAACAGAAAAAAATTAGAAATGAAGTCTCCACACTGGAATCTCTTCTACAAAACCATCATCCAGCACATTCTTCCCTCTGGGTGGACATTAGTTTTTAAAAGTGCCACAGGACTCTGTTGTAATTGTGGAGTTACACTGGGTAATTACGATATGTAATGATGGCATAAAAAGTTTTATGACACTTCATGACAATGTTGCAGCCCACACATGAAGTAGAGAAAATGCTCACCTGTGTCACTAGCCAGTAATGCCTGGTCTGAACAACTTGTAGAGTCTGAACAGAGTAGTTCATTTGACTTTATTAGAGAGAAAAATATCCCCTACATTAAGATAATATTAAGGTGGAAAAATTAAGCACTCCAAAATTAGGAAGTACTAGAATTAAGGGTGCTTTGTTACATTTAAAAGGCTAAATTAAGAGTACGTATTGTGTGATCATGTAAGTAACAACCGTTTTCCACGGAACCCCTGCCTCATTCAGTGCACAGGATAAACCTGATCTAGAGATTAAGCAAGGCTGTGCAGAAAAGGATGCAACTGACTGAAGGACTTGCCTCATTTGCTGCCAAAGCTGAAAGGTACACAGTGAATAAAGCTGGTGACTGTAAGAAGAGAAAGGATGATCTCATGATTGAGGCAAGTTGAGTGCTGTCCTGAAGAATTGTATTTTATTCCTGTCTCTACCACAGTTTTTTTTTTACATGTGGTCACTAACTGTTCTTGAGGTGTCTGACTAGAAACATTGGGGTCTGAATTGTAAAAGTGCTGAATGCTAACAGCCGCAACTGAGGCTGTGCTTTGAAGATATAAAATGCTAAATAACGCTAAGTGCTTTGAAAACTCAAGTCCTTCAATGTCTCAAGGTAGGCACCCAAAATTTGTAAAATTCTCTGAAAAACTGGTCCTTGAACGCAATATCTGTTGTGTTGACTTCCTCTAAGCCTCAATTCCCCTTCTGTAAAATGAGAATACCAGCCCCCACCCCACACCTCACCAGGGTATTGTGAAAGTGTGAAGAACTCAGATGCTATAGTAATGAATGCCATATGAAAGCCCATGAGGAAACTGATGATTCCTACTTCAGAGCAGGGCTTGAATACTATGCAATAAATAAGGCATGAACACACTGAATAATGACAAAACAAAATACTGAATAGCTGTTAACTGAGTGAGCATCATCCACCCTGTGCACTTAAAGAGGCATGGTCCTGTGGAAATAGTAGCACGTGATAATGTAATTGAGGAGTGTAGCATAATGAATATGCACCAAGACTCCACAGGCAATCTTAATTCTTGCATCTCTTAAGGTCTGAGTGCTTGGCT
Organism: Pelusios castaneus; assembly: GCA_007922175.1. Taxonomy (NCBI): domain Eukaryota; kingdom Metazoa; phylum Chordata; order Testudines; family Pelomedusidae; genus Pelusios; species Pelusios castaneus. The sequence continues at coordinate 3,516,407 of ML685899.1, read as the reverse complement.
GCAAATAATGCTGCTCTTTTAACAGGTTTGGTATAAGATTTTTCAAAAAGCAAACTCCTTCATGTGGAATCTTGCTGACACCTACATGGTTCTTCAACAGTGTTGGAGCCTTTAGAGTCACTGCAGAAACCTCTGCCGCTTGAACAGAGTAGCTAACAGCAGTAGTAGGCTGTCACTCTCTTTGTATACCAGCACTGCTGGAGGATGAGACACGAACATTCGGTTTCACAGATATTTGCTAATAGAGGAATGGAGACCCCCAGGAATTTTGGGTTCCATTCCAGGCTCTAGAGGGAAGCATGCTTTAGCACACAGACTTCTGCCCTTTCCTGCCAAGTCTGATCCCTCCCTACATAGTCTCCTCGAACCTGTCCAGTCTTTTCCCCTGTCACAACTCCTTATGCAAGTCCCATTCTCCTGTCCTACCCAAATCCTTCACTTCCAGCTCCTGTTCCAGTCTTTCTCTCCTTTGTCACTTGAATCCTTCCTCATAGGCTCCTCATCCACTCCATTTCAGTATCCCCATACCCCATCTCCAACCTCCTCCTTTCTGGCTCTTTGTCTCAATCTCTTTGCCCAGCCAATCCCAATTCTCCTCTGACTCACAGGGGTACATTCAGTTTAGGGCACACAGAGCATGCAAAATTTCAGCCCAAACAGCTAAACTTTGCGAAAAAATTATAAGTAACTGAAAACAAGGTCTTATAATGGAAGGTATCAAGAAACCGTAATAAGTAAGAGGCAGTGGTACAGTCACTCCTATAGTAAAAAACCTACTAATGAAAAAGCTGGTGCCACCCTAACAGTACTAACAATGCAGCAGCAAAGACATTTCCTACAACACATTTTCAAAGATTAAGGTGTTCAAGGCATGTTCTCCTTCTTTTGAGAAAGAAGCAATGAAGTAATATTGAAGCCAGACCGTAAATTCGACAGTTGTCTGGCGAAGAGAACTCATCTTTTTATAAGGAAGCTGTTTCATACAGGCAGCATTTATCATACCCTACTGTATATAAGACGCTATAAATAGCCTAAAGGTTCACTAATACAATGAAAGAGGTTGCCAAGTACAGTTTAATAAATATATCGTATTCCATTGAGATTTAGCCCCACTTGGCCAAAAGCAGAGCACACTGTAAGCGTCCACTGACAGAATATCTAACTGTTACTAAAAATATCACAGCAGTACTAGCATGTTAGAACAGTGACATCCTTTCCAGCTCCTTTTACTACTTTAAAGAACAGGATGTTGGCTATAAAGTTATAAAATTTCATTTTTTTTTCTTTATACAAGAGATTTTCTACCAAATATGGACAGCTCAGGGAGTAACGGATGTTTAATACCGTTATTTCCCCATTTAAGTATCTGCAAGCTTCTCAGCCTGATAAACAATATCAATTCATATTCCTGACAGCAGTGTGGTGGGCCTTTGACAAAGTGGGGAACAGAAGTGTTTGTGCCATTTCTTTTCAAGTCGGAGAAATTCATAGGAGAACCTATGATGGCTTTGAAAGCATAACATTTAGTATTGCTGATTAAGCACTAGCTCATTTGCTGGTGGATTCTCTGTATCTTAAAGTCTATAAACCATGATTTGAGGACATTAATAACTCAGTCTGAGGTTAGGGGTTTATGACAGGAGTCAGCGGGGGAGGGATACTGAGGTTCTGTGGCCTGCATTGTGCTGGAAGTCAGACTAGATGATCATATTGGTCCCTTCTGGCCTTAGAGTCTATGAGAACTAAGCCAACGTTATGAAAGAAACCCATAATTTACATGCTTGCACTGTAAGTGCTGCTGCTATGTGAGATACATGTGTGCATACAGATGCAGATCTTTTAATCTGTTTTCTTATTTTGTTAAGCACATTTGTAGAATGCTTTCAGATCCTGAAGGTGATCATTACATTCACACACAGCCTCATGTGAATTCCACACACTGATCAAATGAACAGTCCCAGGAGAAAGATTTCCTCCCCAGGGCAGCATTCTGCTGCTCCTAATTCTCGCTGCACTTTATTTGGTTTCTGCTGCCATAATCCATTTAATTCCCCCCTCTCTGATGCAAAGTAGAGTTCATATTTAGGCCTTCAGGCACTATCAGAAAAAAGCAAATGCAAAACAGAGGCAATTTCACCAACGTCAAAGGGAAGATAGGGGACTGCAGCAACTCTGCAAATTAGGCCAAGCAGTTAGATGCCCACATCTAATTTTATACACCCAGATTTGAAAAAAGTTTCAGCCTAAAGTTTATTAATGCACTCCTTATCACCAAAATCATTTGGCTGTTGGCTTGAAGGATAACACTTCCACAGCAGGCAAAACTGAAGAACACTAGGAGGGAAAATCAAGATGTTCCATGTAGTTCAAGTTCTAAGTGTATAATTCTTTGATGCAGTACTCCTGTAATTTGTGCTACATAAATATCTAGTACAGACGTAACGCATATAAACAAGATCATATTCACAGACAACTACCCTTTCCTACAAGCCAAATCCAGAAAGGTACTTAATTACTTGCATCCCATACTTCTCTGAATTTGGCTCAAATGGGGAGTGCTCTCATTTTAAGTCCAAATTCAATTACATTCTCCAGACCCACTGTTCTCATTACTACCATCCAACCTACTTAGGGCAAAAAATTGCCACATCAAGAAACCGAGGCTTGCAGAAAATATTTATTCTAATAAATCAATCCCTCATTTTTTTTCAAGTGTCTTCATGCAGGATCTTTGGCTTCTGCTGCACCCTTTGTTAGCACCATAACAACAGTGGACTGAGGGGTGTAGGCTAGATAGTATTTGGCCTTGGTCTACACCGTGGGGGGGATTTTAGTGGCATTCGAAGAGAGATGCACAAGTTATTTACAATAACTTGCATATCTCCCTTCAACTTCCTAACACCAACTTACTGGAGTGTCTTCAGTGTGGTCAGTAGATGAGAAATTCCTCCCTGTCAACTCAGCACTTTGCTACTTGCCGGGGTGGGCTTCAGGGATTGACTTAGCAAGTCTTCACAGATCTGCTCAGTTGATTGGGAAGATCGATCTAACAGTGGCAAATTTGCCACCATCTGTGAAGAGAAGCCCTTACATTTTTGTCCACTACAGTTATTGATATGGATCTTTTTACGTTTTATTTGGGAACACCACTATCTACTATTATCCCTTTTTGTACACACCTCTTTCCGGTTTCAGACTGTAAATCCTTGTCGCTTTCTTCTACTTTCTCAGACAATGGATGCTGCCAACTAAGGGAACATTACTTCACAAATTACAGTAATTCCATGTTCTGTATTTATAATCTGAGATTTGCAATTTAAAAGATGACAACAAAATTGTAGGATTTACGTTTCTCAAATGTGACACTTTTCTCTTTCCCACATTCAAAAAGGCAGCCCTATGCTTGGCCTTAACATGAATCCAAACATCTGGTACTGCAGATATTTTTGAATGTAACATTTAACTGCCTGTCGATCTTAAAAAGTTTTGACAGTATGCTGACTATCTTTGAAAACATTGTTAAAAATAGAACCTTAAAAGAACTTTTCAAAGGCACCTGATATATGACTAGGTCATGTTTTTCTACAAACAAGAGCTACTGGAGTGTTCTGAATTCATGAAGGATGACTAACCTTGATTTACCAACTGAGCAAAGAAAATATTTACCTTTTAACTTTAAGTTATCAAAAGTTGGGTAATATACAAATTGGGAAGAGTGTCATTTTATTATTTGTATTATAGCAGTGACTAGTAATTCCAGTCATGGATCTAGACCCCTTATTGCCAGGTGTTGTACGAACAGCTTTCAGTCTTGAAGTCAGGTAGGAAGACTGCACAGATAAATGAAGTGGGAGAGAATGGGGCAACAGTGAACAGAGCTTAATAGGGAGGAAGAGGGAGGAGTCTTATCTTGGCACTTAAAGCCAGATGGGAGTGATTTGGAGGCATTAGGATAGAGGTAGATTTAAAGGAGGACAAATATCCAAGAATAAGCATTATAAAACTGAAGAGCATGACTGGGTAGAGGAGAGGACTTCATTTATTTTATTCCATTTTTTAAGTTACAGGTTTTGTTTAAATAGCCTGATCCAAACTCCAATGAAGTCAACAGGAACATTCATATTCACTACAAAAGGTTGGATGGGGCTCTAACATAGGGAACAGCACACTAGAAACTAAAACACTTGTCCCTGATTCTAACACTACACACCAAAATGATTTCAGATTAATTTAAGGCAGCGTATGTGCCCTCTAGGCAGTGGTGACATATGAAAATTCCCAATAAGCTTTTAACGGACAAATTAAATTTAAAAAGCCTCTCTGAAAGTGCGGTAAAAATTTCTAAAATGTAGTTCTTTCTAGAGAGAGATATTTTGATCATTTAATATATACACACACAAATATATTATGTACATTTTATATCTAAGAAGCCTTTTATGAGCTCTCTTACTGCTTGCCTTTAGTGGAAAATATTGCAGTAGGTTTGCATGGATATTTTACAATTAGGAGCCTTGTTGTACTTCTTGAGAAAAGGCTAAATGGCACCTGTTCCTCCCAGTTAGTAAGCTGAAGATTCATACTGCTACAGCGCGGCTATGCCACCAAACAAACCCTTTGCAAAAGGAGACGTCATAAGGATAAATGGACCGCTAGACTGGCTTAAGCAAAATGCCAGTTTGTAGCTGGCTATACCCATACCCTCATTCCAGTAACTGTACACTTGGGAGATTATTTTACTTTCTTCAGTAGTAGATCAGGATAGTCAGAGTTGGACTAAACCTAAGCTCTGACCCACTCTACAGAAACCATCTGATTCTGTTTGAAATACTTCATACTACCGGTCATTACGCACAGCATCACTTGCCGTTCACTGCACATGATATTCACAGTGCATCCTGTCAACTTACTTTTAAGGGAGATGAGGGGGAAAAACTTTGCTTGATTTTTAGTAAGCCCAAAATAAATCAGGAGAACATATTGATTTTAGGACTCAAAGAGCTGCCAGGTGCTGACAGAGCTTTGGGCAGAAAAGCTTTTTGTTGGGAAGAACAGAGAAGCAATGATGCATTTTTTACTTCCAGGAGGGACTGAAGTCCTGTGTTCCGGAGTGCTTCCCACTCATCCATAAAATGTACTAGAATTCAGCTCATCTGGAATTAAACAACAAGGCAGAGAGTAAGGCCTCAATCAAGCTGCAAGGACACTCACAGTGGGTCTAATTAAAATGGCTAACAAGGAATCAAAGCCCAAGAAGTACTTACAAATGAAAGCTTCTGGGAAACAGTTGCTGCAGAGACAATATATTTTCCTGAAGTGTTAGTTGCTTAAGAAGATATTGTGCTTTAAGAACTGATTACACATCATGCTATTCAAGAAGAATATCCAGCACCAGATGAGACAAATGCCATACTCAGCGCATGCGCTACTGAAGAGGACTATTAAAGAAATATGGCTGAAATAAGCAACTGGCTATGTGGCTGAGACTGCTAGCCACCTGACAGCACTCCAGTTATCCATGGCAAGTGCATAAAGGTTGTCTGTCAGCTGAGCTGGACACGTGTCCAGGTAGCCACCATCACAACTGTCATCAGAAATGGGTTTTGTATTCAGGTTCTCCTAGTGTAGTCTGAAGATGAAGAGGGATGTCACTCTGATGTATGGCTTAGCTCTACAGCTGTTTGCCTGCACCCCATCCTGTACATTGGAAGTTCCACAGTCATGAATTTGCTCCACTCCAAACAGTTTTAATTCTCTGCCACAGAAACACCAATGTCGTGTGTATAGTTACTAATCTCAACAGCAACACATATGCCCCAGCTGTTGGAGAAGCAGATACTTCCTCATCCCACACTTGGGTTCCATCTAAATTAAATTCCTTGATCAGTCAGAACAGGCTTCATTTCCAAGCAAAGGATTGTTCTGGAGAGGGAGATAACGGTTCAGTACAGCCTTGCTCCAAAAGACACATGGGCAAGTTTCTCTGCTTTTTCACAGTAGCCATTATTGCTCGCCTGTCAGAGACAAATGAAATCACATTAACCCTGATTTAGAAGAGGGCTTTAAATGCAGCATCCCATTACTCTTCAGCTAAAGCCAATTAATCACACCCCCAAAGGGCCCATCAAATCCCTTGTTCATATCACAACAGCTTCTTATGAGGAATGAGCCACACAAAAGTCTCAGCCAGTGCCTGTGCGCAAGCAGTTCTGCGGAAAATGGCCTGGGCTATGGCGATACTAATGCTTGAGACAGAAGTACTCTGTTCCAAGCCAAACTTTTTGACAAAGCATTTACCCTGTTTATGGGAAACCTCTTCAACCCCATCAGGTTTGGGGAAGGGTCTGCACTATAGACCTGGATCCTCATTCCATGTACGTCAACATTAGATTAACTCTGTGAGGTACTGAGTGTACTCGTCTAAAGCACGCAGCACTCGGCATACTGAGTACCTAGGAAACAGGCTGCGGACTTTGTGTTTTCCCTTCCCTCATCACCAGCAGCCTGCTCTGAGGAAGCGGATTGGAGCCCATGAAAGCTTATACCCAAAGAAATTTGTTAGTCTTTAAGGTGCCACAGGACTCTCATTGTTTCTTTTGTAGTGAGTTAGCCATTCTAAGTTCAGACCCAGTTTGATGGTGTCAAGTCTGATGTTACAGATGTCTGGGAGACAAATACCAAATGCAACTAGAGTAAGAGTCCCCTCCTCCTCTCAAGTTTAACAGTAGAAACCAAAGCCACTGTGCAAACCCAAAGGAACCTGGCAGCCTACAAGCTAGGGCTATCCTATTAAAATCAATGGGACACAAATCTGCCTCTCCAGGAGCATCCACTTCACACCAGAGGGCTCAGTATGCAGCAAGATCCCTGGGGATGAAGCCAATCCACAGCGTTCAGCATGTCTGCCAAGGAGGTAGGGTCATCTGGCCGGCATTCATTCTTCCTTCCAAAGGCCTGAACTGAACAAGCTCTGGGCACCAAGTTCAGTCACTAGCAGCAAACCCTGTGCTGCACAGCCATAAGAATGTCCTTAAACCATTCCACTAAGCACAGTGGTTATAGCATTGGGGAGGTGAGGGGACAGCTGTACGATGTGGCCAAGCAATGTTAGCTGCTTGCTCTAGGATCTACATGAACAGGGCTTTTAAAGGGGACCTTGACCAGCCTTACTCTACACCACTGTATTGCTTTCCCTTACAGGCCAATGTAGTCATGTTATAAGAAGTGCTCCTCTTCCCCAGACAGTTTTAATTACAGTCCCAAACAGCAGAGGAACACTTGGGTAATGATGCGTTACTGTGGTAACCACTCATGTCATTACTGACTCACCTGCACGAAAATACAATAAATTTTCCTTTTGATTAAGGAACTCTCTCTCTCGAGAAGGGAATTACCAACACTGCTCCCTAAAATCTGCCTACTACTCTAATGGTTTCCACTTTTACTTACGCAACTGCAGTTGCACTGAAGAAATCAAGGTTCAGTGAGTGATTCCACGAGAGCTCTACCGTTACAAGCATTAACCACTGTGACTAACACAGTATTGACCTGATCAACTACAGACCTTACATGGCTAACCAAACTCTGCCATCCCATCCATAGTATAGCAATACTGCCAAGCCAAGTTTTCCAAAGAGCCATGATACAGACTCCCCCAAAACAATATTCTCTTATGAAGATTTTTTTAAATGAATTTTTCAGTTTTCTTTTGCTTTCTGTTCTCAGCCTTTAGGGCTCACTCAGGTCACATTCGGAAGCTTTTCTCTGTAGCCATTAGTGCCAGAAATGTACATTCCTGAAAGGAAAGCAGAGCTCCATCAGCATCAGAGCAACTACTTATTTCACCACCGACTACAGCTGATCATGCAGCAAAGGGTTATTCCTAGTGGAGTGATTAATATTCTGTTCCAAGCTCCGAGTTCCTTGCTGAATGAAAATGCATATAAAGCCATACAAATAAGTCTCCCCATTCACAGCTTAGCAGTGCAATAAAGGCCCCCACATTCCTGCCTCCATACAGCTTTTTGCTACCTAGTTGACTTTGGAAAGTACAGGAAAAAAAACTGTCTGTTCCATGCTCTGGGTCCCTCACACAGGATTTTCTGAGGGTGTCTGTCAACCAACCCATGAAGTACATAGCATAGGGCCATGGTAAAGGAGACAATTGCTAAGGTGAGTGGAATCAGAAGCAGGCCAGTGAAAGAATGCTTCTACTGAAGAAGCCAGAATGAGAGGAAGGAAGGAGCACTGCCTGCCTTAAGGTAGCCCAGGATACCACTCCCTTCCTTTCTTCTGAATTTCATTTACTCCTTTTAACCCTCAGAGCCTATCAACAGCCTGCCAGCCCAGCCCAGCATTTCAGAAACAGGTCAAACTGAGTGCAGAGCAGACAAACCCCCGATTTCAAAACCTCCATTTTCACCAAGGCAGAGATTGGAACAGAAATTTATCACCAGATGGAAGTATCCAATTAACATTCGGTAGGACCCGTATTTTTGTTTACCAAGTGAAGTGAGATCCAATACTCAACTGAAAGGCATTTCTGTTTGCCTATCTGTACTGTGATAACTTTTCAATACCATAGGTGATCAACTCCTGAATATCATGGGATATTCTGGGCATCAATGGAAAGGAATGTGTTGATTTTGTTGACAATTGAAAAAGCCAGATTTTCATAGTCCCCATTTGGTGCTGAAGTTGTGGGAGCAATGGAAGAAACAATTCAGCCAATCCCCACTCCTTCCTCAAGTGTGTTTGCATACTTCAGTTCCATTGGTTGAAATGAGTTACCAACTGAAACTGCAGCTAAAGACTGTGATGCCTTGACAGCCACAGGGGAACACTGATTCAAGACTGAAATAGCAAAGGTTGCTTCAGAGTAGCAATATATTGGTTGAATAGATGTAAGGCTGCAAATCTGCAGGATGTCCCTTCTTGCTATGATTGGCTTAAGAAAGATTATTTACCTTCGCCCAGTGTGAACATTAGTACCGCTGCATATGCAAAAGAAATCAGAACAAAGTGTGAGGTTAGTTTTTAATCACATTAGAAGTGTATGGAGATGTCTGACAGAGAAAGGTTGAGCTGGGAGGGAAGCACTCATTAACGCTTCTCACAAACAAGGAAAGCCATTTCAAAAACTCATTTTAATAAGCTTGGGAAAAATGCCCCCATTTTAGATGTATTTATTGGATCAGATCAGCAGCTAAAGACTTTTGAAAATGCAGAAGCAAATCAGAACAAGTGAGTCAGTAAAGTTTCAAATGAACTTAAAACAAAAACTTGGATATACCGTACATATTAACACTAGACATTGCATTTAAACAAGGTTCAAACAGTACATTGAACATCACATTTTCACAGCAGATATCACTCCACAGCTTTGGTGTGATTTTTCTGAGACTCTGTAATTTACAGGCAGTTTTAATAGAATATTGTGCTGTGTTTGCTGCAGAATCTGTTGCTTTATACCAATTAACCCTCACAGCTGCTAATTATACCTTGATTTCCGGTGATGATATCCCAGTTATATTTTTGTTTAGAAGAGAAGCTGGAAACTGACACATTTAACTATACGATTCTATTGAAATTGCAGGTGCTAGAAACCGAAGGCTTTCATCCACAGATTCTGGAATTAGACTGTGCACATCTTCACAAAGCGCCATCACCAACATCATTCTGCATGGAATGGTTATTTACTCCTGTAACACTTCTACTCTCTGATTGTTCATTCTGGATCTTGTCATGAGAGCAATGAATTGAGCATGATTAAGTCTATATCCTGGAGAAAGTAGCACCATTAAGTTTGCTTTATTTACTAGCAAGCTGGATCTGTAAACTCAAAAGTAAGGATGTTGCTTTCTCCACCAATTCATTCAGTTTTATTCTCTTTTCCTTTATGTTAAACCTGACTTTGATTTTCTCTAATGTGATCAGTACTTTAGTTTTAAAATTGAGAAATGTGTCCTTAACTCCACTCTAATATATTTCCGTCAGTTATCAAATTCTCTTCGACATGGGAGACACCAAAAGTTTCACTATTAACTATTCACATTTGTTTAATTTTGAGGTCCAGTTGAATGTTTCTGCTTTATGCTAGACTTAGATGTTAGTCACTTAACCTTTATGTGTTCCATCTCTATAGATGGTATTTATATTTTAGATTTAAAAACAGTGGCTCACTGGCTGTACTAAGTTTGGTTAAGATATGACTGTACAGAGATTTCTTAAAGGCACAAGACTGTTTTCTCCCGCAGTGTATACTTCCATTGCCAGGAACCAGAACTGTTATAAATTAATATACTGTAGTTTATATATGTAGAGATTTGCAATGAACAGACACTGCTGATGACAGTAAGGGTGGATCTCATGCAACTAAAATGTATGCCTAAACCTTTGTTTCTCCAGCTTTAGCACGTCTAACAAAGGAAAACAATTCTTAAAATGGTAAAATAATCAAGTCAGAAGATCCACTTCTTTCATCTTGCAGTAACTTTTTAATCAAGACAAAAAAGAAGTCTTGTGGTACTTTTAAAGACTAACATTTATTTATTGCATGAGCTTTTGTCGAAGAAAGAAGATAAAGCGTCTGGCAAAGTGAGATTTCTCCCACAAAAGCTCATGTGATCAATGAATTTGTTAGTCTTTAAAAGTGCCACAAGACTTCTTGTTTGTCTTGCTGAACTAGACTAACAGTTACCTCTTCAGCAACTTTTCAAGTTTTTAATAAACTGGAAACACAATCTAACCCCGGTTTTCAGTCATCTGCCAAAAAATGTTTGATTAAACATGATTTGACCAAGTATGAGGGGAAGAAACCATAACCATTATAAAAAAATGTACATGCTGTTTAAGAGCTGTACAGGAGATAGTGCCTGGGGATTAGGCAGCTGACGCATGGCAGGGAGATTTCCCTATGAGAATTACAGTGACGGTACTGTAATTTTGACTTGACTAACTTATCATATGTGGAATCCTATTACTGCATGTGCAAAGTTTGTTGGGTTATTTTTATGATCACTCTGAACTCAGCTAAGGCTACACTCTGCATGCATGGCTAATTTAGAAGCATCTTAAAATGCAGTGGGAAGAGATATAAGTGAGGCTAAAGACTTCTCCCTTTCTTCAGCGGGGCTATGCCTCAAATATCTAGGATTGGTTGCAGTAGCTGGAACAGAAGGAAGCCACCTGGCTCCCCAACTTGGCGTGAGACAATGTGGACATTTCATTTGTGTAACACAACATCTTAGTAAACAAAAAGGCTAGCTAAATATTCCCAAGTACTTTTAACAACACTTCACAAACAGCAACTCTGCACTGCTTCCATGTATTGTAGATAAAGAGGAATGGCCAAGTAACTCAGCAAAGAAAGCATTTATTGGATTACTGCTCCACTGAGTGTCTGATTCATTTTGTTTCAGATTCCTTTGTAGGTAAACGTGACCATTCCCACCCCCCCCTTACCCTGCAACCATTACTCTGCTTACATAGTCTCAATATTTCTGCACTCATACTCTGTTCTCTGCTGTAGTAGTTGACTGATTGATGGTATTAGGCACAGCTTAGGAATCATATGCACAACACACTAAAACAGATGTAAATGGTGGATTGTGAAGCTGCTGCTAAGCAGATTCCAAATACTAGTTGAAAGCAGAAGCTTTTTGCGTAAATTAATAAAGATGTTGCAATTTATAAAATGACAATTTAGCAACTAAACATTCTTTCCTAGTCTGAATGTGAATTAACAGGCATTTGAATGTTATTGATATCCCCAGAATACCAACTGTAGTGGTTCATGCATATAACAAACAGCATATTAGTAAGTTTCATGCATTGGCACATTAAAATGACATTTATTTTGGCACAGAAATGACATTATAAAGCTCCTATTTAAAGTAACGGGAATTTCAAAGATTAAGATGCAAGAGTGGGTAAGAAAATTAGGAAGTGGCAGGCAGCAGCATCTAAAGCAACAGGGGCACCATTTAAGGAATGTTATTGCAGTTCAAGTCCCTAAAACTGAAGTAGTAGGAAAATTAGAACTGGAAAAGCAGTTCCTTCAGCGCAAATGAAGTACTTTACAGTATAGGCATTAAGTAATCCTTATCCAGCTCCTACAGATGGACACACCACACAAATCTCTTCAGTAGTGTAACAATCTGGCCGTTTACAATTGATGCACCACTGTGGTCATGCAATACAGCCCCTCTTGGGAAACACTTGCAGAGCTGGTATCACTCATTTACAAGCCTAACAACTAGTGTATAATGAAATGTAGACATCTTACGCAAACAGTTCTCAGCATAACAATCTAATCTGTCTCTGACTGATTTTGCATTTTCACACCACTTACACAGTGCCTCACACGTGCTCCAGGGCTACAAAAGGGGCTCCCGCACCACACATAAAGAGAAGTGTCTCTTTCCACTTCCCTTCTTCTGTAAGAGCCACGAAGGGATGTCTACAGAGCTCAGGGTAACAAGCCTCCCAGCCTAGGTCGACAGACTTGGGCTTGCACTAGCAATCTGCACAACTATTTGTAGCCAGTGCTGTGAAGCTGAGCTCTGGCTGCAGCTCAGATCAGAAGCCTAGGAAGCTCAAGTTGCAGCCAGGCTTCTGTTTCAAAGCACAGTTTCTAGCTGGTTTCAGAGCACTAGCGCAAGCCCTGCAAACCCAAGGCTATCGAGCCAGGCTGGAAGACTCACTGCCATGAGCTCTCTAAATATACCTTAAGTCAGAGTGTCATTTCATTATCTTGTGCATGAAGAGCTTTTACATTTATTGTGCTTGAATTCTTGCTGAACTGTGGCCTGGGGTTGAGTTCTACAGGCACACGACACTTTGATGTAACAGTGATAAAACCAGAGCTACTCACCGCCATGTACAAATCCATGTAGAGTGCAGTCTGATGGGCCCACCAGATGGATCAGGCTGGACTGGCTATAGCCTACAGTGTATGGCTCTGTGAAAAGAATAACAAGAATCACACCTACTGTATAAGGATTCAGACTCATTTTTTCCTGATTACAATTAAAGACGTACAAGAGTGCCATTGGGAGCCAGAAGCAAACTGTTAACTCACCTTACACGGGACAAAACACTTTGTGATACCGTATTAAAACCTGTGATGTACATTTAGAGTCAGCAAGTCTTTAAAAAGAGGAAAGACCATTTGACACATTAAGGTTCACTGGCCACACTATACATCTTTCTTAAAACTAGACGCTTGGATTTATTTTTACCCAACAAAATCTTCAAAACAAGCTACAATGTGAAGAGAAACAGATCAGTAGTTTCAAAGTTATTCCAATTTGGCAATTGCTGAACCTCCTTAACCAAAGCAGTCGTGAATCTAGACCACTCTTGCCTGCTGTGCCTCACACTATGCTCCTGCCCTCAGCTGAGCCTCTACCACTCTTGCTAGTCAAACTACTTCTTGAAACATCTTGCAGACTTTAAACTGATCAAAGGCCTGAAAAATGGCTTCCGCAGCTAAGCCCAATGTAAAGATTTAGCTGAGTCACAGAGCAACTTACACATTTCTAAAAATCAGTTTGGTGGGAGACAGTAAGAGATCCAAGATGATCACACAAAAAAATTTCAAATTCACACTTAAGGACAGATAACTGCATAAGTGAGGACGCACAATTGTAGCATGTAGAACCTGATCTGTAGCCCACTGATGCCTGTTAAAGACCAGATTTAGGTGTGTTTAACCTAGAAAAGGAAGTATGAGAACCGCTCTAGAGTTGCATTTCTTGACTTACATGCTTAACTGTGTCATTAATACCATATTAACTCTAAAATTATATAGGATCACACAAAATAATTTTTGTTAAGCCCAGTGAATCTCAGTCTATGAAGAGCTACAACAAGCTGCTAATTCCAAAAGAATGTTCAATGATCTAACCACCATCACATGAACCAATGTTGTATTCCATGCCTATATGGACGTGTAGATGAGGAAGATCTGAGTAATGAAAGTAGCCTGCCTTTGAACATAAAATGATGCGGGGAGACAGATGGAAAAAGTGCAAGTTAAAAGTGACTGAAGTTATATGTATTGATATTAGAAAGTACCAGGATTATCTGAGCAATGAACTACTTTTATTTCATACTAAATGACCAATCGTCCTGTTTAAAGGACTAGTTTCAGTTAGAAAGAGCAGTAGAAGCTCAGAGATCAGGGGGCAAACTGACACTGTCAACATAGGGGTTGAAATCCTAAATCAGGTTCATCTCCTATACATTTCCACTTTCCTCCCAGAAACAGGTACAGCTGTCCAATCCTGACACACTTCTCTGTATGTGGACCCAGTTTTCAGCCCAGTCTTAACCCTTTCTCTTTTTTTGTACCCACTTGTAACTACAGGTGCACTAGTATCTGACCTGATTACTACTGCTTCATATACAGACAGATTTAAAAATCCAAGTAAAAGATTTTGCCCAAACACACTGTCAGAGAGAAAACTGCTTTTATAAGCCTCTCTTGTGTTCAGTGAGATGTGTTAATACAAACTGAGGCACATACTTCGAAGAGTACATCTGCCATTATTGCCCTCAAAGGGAAACTCAATAATCCGAGTAACAGTAGAACAAACAATGTTTAAAACTCTCTCCTTAATGTATCTTTGCCAACTACATGCACACAACACAGCATCAATTAGCTAAAATAGCCTTACCTTTAGTCTGTCTGTCTGTGAGGCAAGAAGAGTAAAGAAAAAAGGTATGTCAGCAGCTTTCATTATCTATGTACCACGTGCACAACTGTAGCTCTGTAGAGTCTGTGCACTGAGATTACAGAATTCTACCTTCATGGGCTCTAACAATAAGGGAAGTTAATGTTTGTTAAAGACACGTTAGGGGAGGCCCAAAGAATAAAGTTTATCTATAGAACACTTACGGTATAGCAGATTGGCAGGCTTCTCCAGGCCACCCCAATCTGGAGGAAATGCCCACAAGTAAGAAGGCAAGTCAGTCTTCATGCCCATTCAGTTCTACAAGCTGTTTAAACACAGGATTTCCATCACTGTAAATTGTGATGGTGTTGTCTAATGTAGGCACTTGTCCACTCATCTCGACATGCACGTTCTGAAACTGGTGTTGATATCAGTGGGTGGCTACCACCGTGCACTTCCCACCTCTGACATGCGGGACAGTAGCTGCGGGGATGGGGAATAGAAATCCTGAATATGTCAGCTCCCCTTTGAGCTCCGAGCCTCCAAACACTGGCAGATACAATTTAGTATTCATGTTTTCAGAGCTGTTGTGTATGCAGACAGCTGTGGTGCTAACATTCACACTTATTAAAAACTTTGTTTCCCTGATCTTTAATGAGGAAAGCTCAGCACTACTGTAAAAATTAACAAGCCATTTCATCTTCACCTTGGTACAGACATGTGAAGTAGCAAGGGAAACTGCTTATAAAACCTACCAGACGCCAGAATGAAACCAAAGGAACCTACTTGACCCCTGTGATTTGTTGCTAGGCAACTACTGTCCAAATGCCTGAAGCCTTGTATTGTTCTCAGATTCTAAAGGTAGTTAAAACTAAGGTGTAGAAAAAGAAAGCTTCCCTTCAAAATGACAAAAATAGTCTGCATGTCATCTCTTTCATAACTCCACCTCAGAGGGACTGAAGTTGACTTGGTCACATGCTCTAGCAGCTTTCCAAATGATATTTCAAATCTCACAATATTATTTTAGAGTAGACTCTCCCAGCCAAACACACTTGAACAAAGCCAGAATTGTCTCTTCTGATCCACAGATGCACACTCTTGGATTGCACATGCTATGCCATGTGAGGGCTATAAATAGCTGAGCACAGCAGCTCAGCCTCTGAACTTCCAGCCTCCAACTTAACTGCTCCCTGAAGACCAGCACGGCAGACAGAGGGGCAGCCTCTGAAGAAGCAAACTCAGGAGGCCTCAGGCTACAGGTATGTAAGCTGGTTTTGTCCACTGTTAGCTTCCCCACTTGGAGACAGGAAATCACTGCCCTTTCACAATGATGGGCAGATGCACTCCTAACCTACAGAAGGCACCAGTCCAACGGAAGTTCTCTCGCTGGCGGCCACAGAAGCAAAAATTCCAGGAAAGTAATACACTGTCCAGCTTCAAAGTGAGGGGAAGCAGCACCTGGCCAGGAGTGAGGAGGAAAGCAGCAGTTCTTACAAAGTACTCGAAGAATACAGCAGAGGGGGAGCCTTTTAGAACTGTCTGAGATATTATGGGGTGGGGAGGAGAGGAAATCAGGCATGGAGCCCAAAGTTGGCTAGTGAGCACAGTATCCCCTAACCAAAGGGCAGCTAGTATAGCAGTAAGATCCTGCATGGAATGCCAGAGTGAATTTACCAGGTCACGTTCTCATGCAGGAGCATTCCAAATACTTTTTGATGATCTCCCAGACATACCTTTCCAACTCCAACCAAGAGCATTTGACCATGGACAAAGGACCTTCAATGATTAGTGGAGTCCAGGAGTTTTGCTATTAAATGACATAAGATGGGTATCTTTAGCCAGCGTGTAGAGAGGGAAAGCTGATTTCTCTCACAACAGATGAGTAAGATGCAGTAGTGAGGGAGATCATTCAACAATGCTGTCCTAAAGTCCAACAAACTGATTCAGATGAAATGAATGGTTCCAGTTGAAAAACTCTAGGTATTGCAAGTCTCACAATTTCATCACAACTAGCAATTCTGGGGCATGGGGTGGGGTTTTGTTTTTTGCCACCTATCATATGAAAACATGACGACAGACACCAACTCATGAATATTCACAGTGACCAGCATCTGCCATTAACATCAATGGGGCTGAAGCCAGCAAGATGGCTGCTCTTTCTCTACAGTTCACCTTCTCAGGCCACCCTGAAAGCTGTCTGTCGCCTCTCACTGTTTTCAATGACACTGAAGACCTGACCACAGGCAGAACAACTGCCACTGTCTGGTTCAGGTGTTGGGAGAGGTCTAGCTGAGGAGCAGCAGATACACTGAAAGGTGAATGAGGGGGAGCAGAGGACATGAGGGGCAGAAGGAAGGCTGAGGGGGGTGCAGAGCACTGATGGGGTGGAAAATGGAGGAGATGGATAGCAGCTCCCCCAGCTTGGTGGCAGCAGCAAGGAAGGGGACTCCCCTCCCAAGAGCCAAGGGAAGGCCAAGTCTCAGGAACTGATCACAAAGCACAGGATTTTGCAGTGATACAAGCAGCTCCTCAGATGCCACAATTTTCACGGATGGGCACATGAGCAGCATTCTGTATGACCGCCTTGGGGCTGAGGATGCAGATCTGCCCTGTTGCACATGTGCCACTATATGAGAGAAAGCTTGAAGAGGCAGAGAAGGGGGTGTTCAGGGAAGTGGTGCTGCTGAGACCCAGGACGAGAAAGTACGAGGTAGAGAAAAGTTGCTGAAAGGCGGAAAGCAATACAAGGTGGATGTCAGTTCCCGTTTCTCAGGGCCGAAGAGGGGGTAAAAGTGAAGTCTTCATCTGAGCAGCCAGGGAAAGGTATGCATTTTTGTGCACACTAAAAGTTGACTTTTCAACCTGAACTTCTCTCACACACATTGGCAAAGGAACAGAGGAGAGTTAAATATCAAGACAATTTTTAAAAGCCTCATGCTTTTCAGTCTGATCATTTTGGTTCAGTCTTGATTTTTGATAGTTTAACTCATCAGTTTTGATCTCTTGAGACTGACAATACCATATCTTGACAATATCAGGGAAAGATCACCATATCCTAATCTAAACAGTCTTTAAAAATCAGGCGTGTTGGTCAAGGATGAGCAAAGAACCATCCTTAAAAGGTCAAGATATGCAAGGAATAGAACTAGTAATCTTTGAGAATGACTGGGGCCTAGGCTGTAGGAGGCCAGT
Source organism: Pelusios castaneus (assembly GCA_007922175.1). NCBI lineage: Eukaryota > Metazoa > Chordata > Testudines > Pelomedusidae > Pelusios > Pelusios castaneus. The sequence goes on along the minus strand of ML685899.1, from coordinate 3,498,540 downwards.
CTACCAGCCATAGCTACAAGTTCATCTGACTGAAGTAGGCAGCTACAATGCATGAAATAATGCATTTAGTGCTGGCCATCAGGGTGGAAGTTGAACATGGTCTGTTTCTGCAAGACTGGCATTGTAACACAAAGAGAATGACTTACAAGGCCCCTTCTGGTACTCTAGAACAGGAGCCTCTACTTGCAGACATTCCTAGAGCACGCATCACCTGTGGGGTGTCAAAAAAGTGATGGGAAAGACTATGGAGCAGTAGAAAGTCCAGGAAAAGTGTTCTTCTACTCCTAGGTTTATGCGCTGGGAATACAGGTGTCACCTGTTTGAGCAGGATCTTGCAAAAGGAAACTTTGAAGAACCAACATGCCAATACTAACCCTAATAACCATTTTCCTCTACCAGTAAGTCCCAACTCCTTTTGCCTGGGGTGGGAGGAGGAAGTGAAGGGAAATAGAAAGGGGCTTGAAGTGCTCCATTAATCATCTTCTGTGCATTAAGAGGTTCCAGGCTAGCCTTTAAAAGTGTAATTAGTTCCATATCCTCAGAGCTGGATGTCCTACAATCTGAAGAGGTTAGACAGTATTCCTAGCGGATAAAGCAAACACATTTGACTCAAGAGATAGCATTCTATCTCTGGTTCTACCATTGGCTGACTGGGTGACCTTGGGCAAATCACTTACCTTCTGCGCCTCAATTTCTCCATCTGAAAAATGGCAGATATGATACTTATCTCCTTTGAGATCAATGGATAAAAACACTATATAAAGAATTAGTTACCAGCAATATACCCAGGTAATGTGCCAATTCATGATCTAAACAGTAGGAGGGTATCAAAACAAAAGCTGAAAATTCAAAAGAAACATAGGTCCTCATCAGTGAAGTACAGGTCATCACCACAGCCCAAACACGGTGTGTTTTAAGAACTTGCAGTATAATTTTTTTTAATTTGCCATTTCATTTTCTTCCCCCCATCCTAAATTTCCTGTATCACAGAGATGAAAGCCTCATTCTGACACTCAGGTTCTCAGCCCAGGCTGCAAACAAGTTTTGGGATTCCAACCACCCTCTTTTCTTTGAGGCAAAGAGGAATGAGGTCCAAAACCTTTTTCAGTTGTAAAATGGAGTCACAGTATGGACAAGGTGGAAAACTCATTTTCTGGTGCAGTGAATAATCACAAGCCAGAAACTTCCTCTACCAAGTTAATACTCCATCTTATTCCCCTATTTTGGAAGCATGGGATAAGGAGAGTATGAAGAATTTTGCAAGCTAAATAAGGATATCTTAAGGAATCATTACTCTGGCTGACTGCTTTACCGGGGTTGATGACAGGGAAGATGATGTCCCCATTTCTCTCTTTAGTTACCAGTCGTTCCAGTTTTTGCTCGTCGTAGCGTTTTTTTCCTTCCTCCTCCAGCTCTTTCGAAGCATACTGCAGGGAAAGAACGCACACAGATCAAACACTGTATTGCTTTGCTAAAAGGAAAGTTATACATCCATGGAAAGGCGAAGAAGCGTGATTGGGGATACATACTTAGGACTACCCTTTTAGCTGAACAGCTACTGCCCTCATTGCTCTGCCAGATGCTGCAAGACTGCACATGTTATCATATAAAACCCAAATTCTGCCCAATGACTATAAGCACAGGGCCAAAGAGCCAGAGCACCAAGCTGACTTGTGAAGGGGGAAATGGGTAATGTACACAGCCAGTCATTGCCCCTTCTTTGCCAGAGCCTCCAGTGTTTTGAGAGTCACTGTCCTGCAGCCTGCCACTAGAGCTCTAACAGGTGGGAAGTTTCCATAGCCTTTCATGCAGCCTGTCACTTCAGTTCTTGGCCCCCCTTCCCTCCGGCCATGAACATCTTGTTCACAAAATTCATTCGCTCCTGGATGTACATATATTGTTAGTTTCTAGACATCCATTTCCTTGCTTACATCAAACTCTGCAGCTTTCTAGAGAAGATAAAGGTAAGTAAAAAGGAAGCCACAGCCAGTGTGCCTTAGACAGACCACAACGGCTCATTTCTGTAAGTTATTGTATTGTGTACGAAGCAATGCAGTTGTTTCATTACTATAACTACGCACCACCTAGACTGAATCAATGACCTCTCCATAGTACTGGCGTAACATCAGCAGATCTTACACACACCTTGTAGGTGTGCTACCAGTGAAACAAGTGCACCATGCAGGAATCATTCACTGATATGATGATGAAATTCTGAAGTATTTTCCTGCTGACATGATTTCATTTCAAAGTTGAAAGAGAATAAGCCTTAATTTATAGACCTGCCAAGTGCAGTTACTTCCAATTCTTTCCAAAGTGTTTAAGGTACAGAACAAATAGTTATCCATTTCAAACAGCAAAGTGTCTCCCTAAAAGGCCTCAAGCTACAATCAAGCATTTTCCTCAATGTTTTTTTTCCTCAGAACGAGAGCTAGAAAACCCGTTTCTTAATGGACAGAACTAAAAGCACTTTCAAAAGCCATTATATTGAAGAGGCATCAGTAAACAGGCCCTGTTTGTGCCTCTCACACAATGCAATTTTAAGAGTGCTGATAACGAGCTCAGACCTGTACAAGATTAATTTAAATAGTTCTTTCCTTAGAAGGCTTACAGTCTTTATAGAGACAGCTGTACAGTTGCCAGGACACACGAGAGGAGAGGGGAGAAATCAAGAAAAAAAAAATATGCTGCTTCAGAATAGAGTGGTATTTTATCTAGGTGACAGGGGAAATTTTAATAAGCTCCTCTCTTTACAAGTAATTCCTAAATCCCTACTGCAGCAAGAAATAAGCTTGTTTTACCCAATGTGCACTGGTGAGGCAATGTCCACTGGTTTAGAAGTAAGAGGAATATGCTGGTGGAGTTTTGATTGCAAGTGTCTGCAATGTAGGATATAGCTATAAGCCAGAAATTTAGGGGTGACTTTCTACTAATACAACTATTTCCAACACCTTCTCCTTACTACAGCAAGAGTGGCACGCTGCTAACCTTTCATTTTGAGCATTTAATTGTCAACTTTAAAGCCTGAAATAGTTTCTCTGTCCCTCATTTGGTAGGATCCCATTCACTGATTGTACCAAGACATGAACGTGCTTCTCAAATCTATATTCTACAGGACAGCATTCTGGCGATGGGCTTAAACTCTGGCTATTTACTGGAAAAACTGCTGAATTACAGATAAATACAACAGCTGTCCTTTCTGAGTGAAGTAAGAGTTCGCTAGAGACCGATTCCCCCCATGGGGGATACGATGCCCTATGAATGGTGACTTAATACTGCAAGGTACAGTTGCTCCAAGCTATTTGATCAGAGACTTGAATGGAAATGTGAAAGGTGCTCTCCTTCAGGTGCTGTTCCTCCACATGGAATGCTCTAGCTCTAGATGGCAGGGCTGGAGCTGTACAAAGTTTCTTTTATGTATCTCCAGATGTCAAAGAAAGAAAAACTAGGAAACCCTTTGGGCACAAGGAAGCTGGCATGTGGTCTTCTCTCCCCAGAGCAGAGCCAGCAAGTCACTTTTGAGAGTGCTTGAAATGAAGGCTCATTCCCACTGCTAGCTACTGCCTTGAAGTCTACTCCCTCAGCTGCCTGATCACACCATCTCAGAGGACTAGGTCCCAGTGGAAAGAAAAGGCTGCTGGATGGATTTCCCCCTGAACAGTTTTTCATCCCCTAAAAGCAGAGATCCGAGATTCTCTTGCAGGCTTTGCCTGCACTCTGGATTGCCCCCAACCTGTACCAACCACAAAGCCTAGACAAGGGCAAGTCAGGCTTTGCAGGGCGAGTTGGAGGAATTAGCTGCTGCATTGTCTAAAGCAATTTTTCTGCATATGCTCATCCTGCTTTGTGTTAGTGTGCCTTGATGTCTTGTTTATAGAAATGCAAGAGGCAAATGCTGGGTCAAATCCTGTTTGGCTACATCCACTTGAAACGTAGAAACACTCCTCTGGCATTAGTGATCCACTGTAATTAACTGGATTAACATCACTGCCACTGATCAGAATTCAACCTACTCTAGAATTGCCTGGGAAAAAACCTCACTCAGAGCCTACCACAGTGGAGGGGCCTTCTTGATCTAAGTTGTCTCTAGCATCTCCTTGTTAAAATAAATCTACTCCTTTGCCAACTCTTGCCTCACCTGCTCCTGGTATGTATGTGGAGGAAAATCTGAACATGGGCTATTGTTGACTGTTTTGAACAAAAGGTATCTGGATGTATACAGATAAAGATTTGGGATCAACATCAGCTATTTAAGATAGTCTATTTAAATTTATATTCTCCAATCAAGACTTTGGGGGGCAGTTCAGGATTTAAAAGTGGACAGTGCATTTTGTAAAGGAATTCCATGCCTTTATAAGAAGAGTATTTCAATGTTACAGATTAGAATGAAAAACTGTGTTTGCATGGTAATACTGGCCCAAGATGCAGTTTCATTCACTTGAAAGTATGGAAGATACCAAGCAGTGACATCTATTAACTATAGTGCTCTGACACAAGAACAATGGCTTGCTTGATTATTCACAGAGTATTTTGGGATGACAAAACTCCCTCCATTGAGGCTTTCTGCACATGACCAGCAGCTGGGCAAATGGGAACTTCATCGGCTGTCTAGTCAATCATTCTTTGTGACGTGAAGGAACAGGATCAGTGGCTATAGTTCGGGGGTGCAAGTTGGAAGCTCATTACAGCCATTTCAAACATAGTTGCCTGTCCCAGGTCTCCATTGTGGCAAAGTCATATTAAACTAAAATGGTTTCCTTTTACAGCCAGGCGCCAAATGCTTTCCTGCTTTCTCTCAATGCCAGGTGTGGCATACACTGCTCCATAGCTGCTGTGCTCCTTAACACGCGTATAGAAAAGCTAGGTGCTCTATTAAGTGGAGTCCCACTGCATTACTATGGCAAGCGGAAATGTCCCTGCATCATATGTCTGATCCTCCTGACACTTACCTGAAAAGGTACGATTCTGACCATTTCAAGGTTAACAAATGTAGCTCCGCTCATTCACAGCTTCAGCAACTAGCAGCATTGCTACTAATTCAGTTACTATGAACATGTCTCCAGAAGGAATATACATATGTACCTTTAAAGAACAATTCCCTCCGACTGCACATTATTCTTCCCAACAGTGCAGAAGTATCAGTTAAATCTTATAACTCCTGGTTACTACCTCCAGCAAAACAGATTAGCAATGAGAAAAGCTACCTGCCCATTCCCCATAAGAAACAGGTACAGTAACTCTACTTGATTAACTCCATTATAATTAGCTTCATTCCAATACCCCCTTTTATAACATTATGGTTGGGTTCCAAGGCTAAACCTATAATAAAGTCAAAGTTTTCTTCCCCTTCACCATTTTAATAAGCTGTTGCTCAGGAGTTAGCGAATTCTCTCCCTAGGGAAAAGTTGAATGATGCTTTTAAAAGCCACATAAGTCAAATTACTATTTGCCCCAGAGTGCAAGGTGGGAATAGTAAGATTAGAGGATACACCTGAATATTAGATCTGTTGTCCTCGTGCTAACTTAAGTTTTTTTCTCAAGGTTCTGCTTTCACAGTCAAGCTCAGCAAAGCTGCTTTCATCACTGGATGAATTTCCTTTCAGCTAACTCGTATTTCCTCATGATAAGGTCTTGTAAAACAAAAAGTCAGAGACTGTTTACGGGAGGGCTGCAATATGGACGGATTAGGTGTTTTCTATGTGCGGGTGCTGGAGAAATATCATGAGGACTCCAAAGAAAGACGCAAGCATTTAGCACAGCAGTCTAATTGATCTGCTTTTACAAAGCAAAAACAAAACAGAAAAAACAACAGTTCTCAGCTCCCTAAAAGTAGCAGAAGAGTAACATTTGCCATTCTCAAAATGGAAGAAAGCCCCTGAAAGTCTTTTATGATATATAAATAGTGAATTAACAGGAAGAAGCATTTAATATTTAAACTGAGTTCAGACAGGGAATTTCTTCCCATTGGGAAGCCAGAAGGATAGTGGTGCCCAGGGCCGTCCCTGGAGGGGAGGAGGGGCGCGAACGGGCCAATCGCCCTGTGCCCCGCGGGTATGTGGGCCCCGCGCTGTCCCGCTCCCAGCAGGGCAATGCGGGGTCCGCACGCGCGCCACAGCCCCTCCTCCCACGGTCGCCCCGCTGCCTTTGGCACCCAGCTGAAGGCAGCAGGGCAGGGTGGGAGGGCTATGCCTGGCCCCTGGGCTGCCCCTCCCCACCCCCAGGGCGGAGCACGCAGGCCCAAGGGCAGAGCACGTGGGGCCCGGCCTCTGGGCGGCCTGTCCCACACGGCCGGCACTCTCCCCCGCAGGCAGCTCCGGTTCCACCCTCCCACACAAGCAGCCCCGGCCTCCCGGCCAGAGCTGGCTCCTGCCGGGGCCGGGGCAGGCTCTGCCTCCCCCCCGCAGGCGGGGCCCTGCTTTGGCCACTTGGCCCAGGCCCCACTCCCCCCACAGGACAGCGCTAGTGGTGCCCATTCTCAAACAGTCTCCAGAGCTGCCAATATCAGGACATTAATTTTTTTTTTAAGTATCAGAGGATAGGGTCAAGTAGTGGTGCATATAAATAGAGTATCACAACAAGATTAAAAACTTTCCAATGGAACTTGACATCCTACCTCAGGGGTCAGCAACCCCCAGCACACTTTCCAGCAGTGGCATGCGAGCCAATCTGAAGCAGCACACAGTGCCCTCTGCTGACAGTGCTGCTCCTGACCCAGAAAAGCAGGCGGCAGCACCCCAGGCCCCCGCAGAAAGAAGGTGTCTGGACCTGCAGTGGCTTCTTTCCAGGGTGTGCCCAAGGACGACTGAGAGGAGCAGTTCCAGGTAGCTTCTTTCTGGGAAGTGCCTGGCACCCTTGCCCCCAACTCCAGCTGTGGCCACCGCCAAATTTTCAGGTGGCAGCAGCTTTTTTCAGTGGAGGGGGCCGCCAGCACCAGCTGAGGGTCGGGGAGGAGCGGCTTGCCCAGGGGTCAGCAAATGAAGAGATTACTGAAGAAGTGATATGCCTAATGCTCCAGTTGCCACTTCGGCAGTAGCACATCCATTGTCAGGTCAGTATTAGAGACACCAGTGGTTTCATACACTCCCCTGCATTTAATTTCCTCCCATTCTGTAACTTTCCCATCTTCAAAGAGTCTGACGAAGTGGGATTTTCTCCCACGAAAGCTCATGTGATAAATAAATCTGTTAGTCTTTAAAAGTGCCACAGGACTCTGTTGTCTAAAAGTGGTTTCAAATTATTAGTTCGGCTTTGACCATGCTTCCTGTCACAGGTGATAGTTTCATGACAAAATTTAAGACTCCAAACTCGTCTTTCCCTGGATTTTTTTGTACACTAAAGATTCTATACAAACACATGCTGTTCACTGAAACAAGTTAAGTGATTATTTCAGAGTGTTTCAAAACTCCAACTCTCAGCTTGACAAACTGCATGAAGATCACAGGCAGGATGGTTTTTTAAGTCCTTTCAGACAGGGAAAGAGTAGAGGATGCCTGGGAAATTAACTCTATAGTCCTTAGAACTCTGGAAGAAAAATAAATTACCAGATAAATGAATTTATTCTGATTTGGAGGCAAAAAGGAAGAGATTTGTTAAGCGAGAGGGAGATGGCTTGACAGGAAAAACACTGGGATCAATCTCTGTGCTCTAGCAAATTGTTTCCGTTTGGTCCAGTTAAAATGAATATGAATCCTCTTTTCTGACAGATTAAATAATTTTTCACCAGTATATTGGCAGAGAAATTCTCAAAGACTCAAGAGTTCCTGGAAGGAGACACCTCTGAATAAAGGAAGAGAAGATGCTATCTGAAGTCTGAAGCACACAATTGCTGAGAGTAAGGACCAAAAAAAAAATAAAAAAATCTCTCTTTAGACTTTCAGTTCACTTTGTCACTGGAACCTCCCTCTAACACATACAGAAAGAAACCTTGAAGGTGGAGCAGAGCAGAGGGAGCATCTGATTAACAGGATTAACTGTCACCAATTACTATTTTGGCAGAGCCAATGGATGAGTTTTGTTGGTATTCAGAATTCCCTCAAGAGACTATTAGGCAATAAACGGGTTTACATCAAGGTACCTGACATTGCCAACAGAGGGAAGATCATTTGAAAGTAAAATTATGCAACCAAACATTAGATATATGATGCCATGGATGTGCGTGATTCATTAGGGACTGGAAGGAGAAAGGTCTCGCACTATCAGAAAGCAAAATGTAAGGAGAGTAACACAAAACAATGATCACTTCATACATAAAAATAAGTCATTTACTACATGTAATATTCACCAGTGAACAATAAAAGACTTCCACTAATGTTACTGGTCCATAAATCTCACCTTTGAGACATCCTACAATTTCACTTGACTGCTACATCTGTTCCCCACATCTTTTCTTTTTCTTCCTCATCTTCCAGTTTTCTTCTTACTATACATAACCTTTAAGAATCTAACTAAATTCCTCACCAAGAGCCTGATTCAACTCCCACTGACGTCAATGGGAAGAATTCCACTAACTCAAGCAGGTACTGATCAGTCCTCACGTCCTAATACTGAACAAACCAACACTTTAATACAGAAGAACTAGGGAGAGGTGGGAAATCTTCTTGAAAACCTACAGCTCCCAGAGAACCCAGGTATTTTAAACCTGATATTTCAGTCACTCAGTCATATATCTGCTTGGTTTTTTGATTGATTGATTTTTTATGCCAGAAGGGATTACTAAGGGGCCAACTGAAAGCTGTATTAAAGCACTGCATGTATATTACAACTCTGATTCTAGGAGAAGGAGAATTACAGGAAACATGGATGGAAAGGAGGAAACCCTAAAGCTAACTTCACAAAGTATTTTTGGTACACCAAGAATCTGATGATTACTCATGACTAGCTCGAGCTATTTTCTATTTTCTAGCACACACAGGGTTATACGGAGCATTTCTCTGAATACAAGTTTATTTAAAAGGAGAGTTTATGGTGAGTCTCAGTCATTTATTTTTACTTCCTTGTCCTTAAAGATTTCATACTCTGACACCAAAATAAACTTTTTTCATCCCCACACTTTAACTACTGGAAAGCCAAAGACTATTCTTCTATAGTCATTTGGTTGCTCTTCAAAGCACAGGTGTTTCATCGAATAAGTTTTGCACCAGCCTTTTAGAGGATTGTACACAGGTATGGAGCCTTTCCCATGCCTACACGTCTTGGTCACTGTAGCTAGGGAAAATGGAGCTCAAAAGTACAGCTTGAGGCCTCTAGGCATTTAGAGAGCCTTCTGGAAACAGTCAGAAAGAAAACTGTTTGAGTCTTAAAGAGCAGCACCCTTTCCTTCTGCAAAGCCAAGTCTGTGAGCTCTCCCTCTTAAAGGAGAAGGAAGAGACTTCACTAACCGAACTTATGCCTTGCTCCCTTGCATTAACTGGTGTAATGCCACTTGACTATGGAGTTGGGATACTCATTTTCTGTGCTGCAATATTTCATAAGATCATTGCTACCTGCTTCAGTACTGTCAGAAGAGTGAGGAGGACAGTAATATTAGTGAGAACAACTTTTCCTCAAGGAGGAGTGGGGGAGAGAAGAAATACAAAACAGATCACACCCATGAAATGGGACATGTGAATGGCAAATTACTCATATGGTGTACCTGACTCTACTGGCCTGGAGGTAGACATGTAAACTTCTCATTTAAAAAAAAAAAACAAGTGTTAAGACACTGGAATAAAATATACCCTGCTCCAAATCCCTGCAAACACAGACAAAATTCTTCTGAATGTGAAGATTTTGAGCTAACGTGTGTATCATTACCTGAATAGGTGGAACTTCAAGGACTTTGTCCACATTCTTTAGAGAAAGAGGCACATACCACAGGGTCGCCCTATTAGTCACCCTCTTAGCACCTTAAAAAAAAGAGCAAAATTAGTGTTAATTAAATACAGATAAATTGGAAACAAGTGAGAGCAAAACCTGTGTAGAATTTTAGGAGCAGAAATTCTGTACACTACTGAAGATCTGTAACAAAAGCAAGAAGCCCTGAGATAACAGCCAATTTCCTGGAGATGCACAGAAGAGACAGGAGAATTGCAAATACAAACCATTAATTAAGCCTTCCCAGGGGTAAGATCTTGCTCTAGCTGACTATTTGGTAATCCCCCACATAACCTCATGCCCCCCCTTTCCAGTGCTCATTCTACAGGTAAACATAGGGACAGCATAGCTGAGGTCAAGGGACTCCACCCTTTGATCAGTGACTGAACTTGAGGAGACTTCTCTGGATGTTCTGTGCCAGCATCAGAGAGAAAGCCAAACAATGGCAAAAAACAACCGCCATTTTGCTTGTAGTTTGTAAGCATGAAACTTTGCCTGCAGCAGACATTTTTGGTGCCTATCATGTTTGATCTACATGCTAGCAAACATCTGATCACCAAGCAACACTGTCATGGCTTAAAAGACTGGGCTCCAACAATATTAGCATATACTGCATTCTGTCTATTATGTCACAATGGGTCAGACTAAGAAATTTCAGGACTGTCAAAAATGCATGCAGCAACTGATGCATTAGGCAAGAGATGGAGGAAGCTATCCTGCCAGCAAGGAAGCTTCAGGAAGGCTTGAACCTTCCGCAGGAGGCCCCTTAAAAATACAAGTGCAGCAACTAGCTTGAGTGACACAAGCCCTCTGACTCCAATGTTGTTGCTAAGTAGCACCTTGACCTGCTAGCAGGGTGACCTTTTTAAAAAGCAAATTTAAATGCTAATTGCTAGAAATAATTAGCTAAAACGGGCATCCAGTGTAATGCAAAGAAGCTGGATTTTGTCAAGTGCAGGAGGGCTCATCAGCTTCTGCTGAAGGTTCAGAATGCTTAGAAAATGCACTGACCATGGAAACTATTCAAGTGGAAGATCATGGTTAGTGTTTAGAGCAGGGATTGGGAGTTCATGTGTTTAATAGTTATTTAGACAATTTCTAAACTCATGGCTTCACAAATCCAACCTTCGGGAAACATCTAAACACAAGGCATACAGGTAAAAGATTAGCTTGTAGAAGGGTAAATAGAACAGATGGGACAGTAGACTAAACTAGCTCTTGCACTGCTCTTCAAAAAACCAGTCACCAAAGTCATGTTTTCAGTGGCAAATTACCTCTGACGTTTAATTTAAAAACTCCAAATACCTTGCTAAAAATCTTATATAACAATAAAACAGGGGATTTCTTCTGACAACATTATGGTGTCTAAATATTTCCAGAAGTCAAATGGTCAGCGACTCCAGTGACATCAAGCTTAGAGACTAAGACACACGCAAACTATCCAGCCAATAAAGGAGTTCATGGACAGCAATTCACCTCAGGTCCGGGCATTCCAATGCATGCACTGGCCTGATGTCAACACAGCCATTAAGAAGAAAGCCAGAGATGGTGGCTGATCAAAGGCTGACAGAACTGTACGCCTGGGTGGTGAGGCCCAACCACTCTAGCCCTGCTGAGGTTGGCTGTGCCAGATCCCAGCAGCAGGTTGCACATTTTATAATATAGGAGTTTACATGGTATGCGAGGCAAACCACAGAGTAAAGCACTCATTTAGAATCTGTAGCATTGTGGCCTCTCTATGCAGCCTGGGACCAAGGACCATCTCTTCTTCACAGTGGGACAAGCATCGAACTGTAGGTGGGGCTTGCCAGGTGGGGAGCTCAGCCTAACCAAGCTCAAGTGTCAGTCATTTCTGTGCTAGAGAGCAAGGCTCTTATCTGTGTGACATTGAAAGGGGAAAACACCACTCTGCCAACATCCGTATCACTGCTGGGATTTTGGGACGCTCGCTCCTAGCAGAGCAGTGCAGTGCATGAGAGCAGAGGGAAGGGTGCAGTGGCGGGAGAGTTTAACAAACTGCCCCACATGGATCATTGTTATAAACCAAAGAATTTTAGGCACCCAAAAGTGATGGGAGACAGTAGGCAGGAGCTGCTGAGTAAGACAGGAAGGAACATGCAATAGGACCTGGCAGTGAGGCAGTGTTCACGTGGGTGTTCTGAGTACAGAAGATCAGATTTCCAGGCACACCCTCTTCTTGAGCACATCTTTACTAATGCTCGATCGAATGCACAAAATTGAGCATGCACCGTTGGCAGTGTTGCCGGCAATGCAGACATAGTCGGAGTCTCCCTACAAAACATCTGACTTTCACCATAACAGTTGCTGCTGAGGTTTTGGGGTTTTCTTTTTTTTGGCCTGCAATAAATAAGCCTGTCCCGTTGAGGTCATCTTGTCAGAAATAGCCTGGAGACTATTCCAAGTCAGTACTAACTAACTACATCTCTAGTTCCATTCAAGATACCTCCCTAAAAAATTGGGAGGATCAACAAGCAGCCCAGAAAAGAAGAGGGAACCTAGATTTCCCAGGGTCATTACCCAAGCCTCTCTCAAATATGGGCTTGGCTTCCTCCAGACATTTTTGAGCAAAAGAGCCTTTCAATGAACCTGCAGATCACATGAACCTGGAATCACTCACTGAGCAGATCTGCCACAGAAGTAGGCAATCCACACAAGAACAAAATATGGGTACAAGAACCCACTGAGCTTGAACAGGTGCTGCCAAATCACATGAGTTAAGCCAGGCCCTGCCAGTCTCCATATGAATGTCGTGTCACTCACAGAAATGTTGCATTTAGCTATAATTCCACATCATTTTTCAACTCCAGGCAAATATGGAAAATATTTCTGCTGCACTTTGACTGAAAGTGAATCTGACAACACGCTTTTGGGAATAAGATTCATTGTTACACCCAATTAAAACTATCCTGACAAGATGGTTTCCATGGCAACCAAACGAGCAGACCCTTTTGAGGCCTCAGTGAACAACGTGCACTAAATTATGCAAAACAAGTTAATTACAATTTTCCCTTTCTTTAACAAAAATTATCAGAACTGTAATTCCCAAGGAGTATTTTAAGTCTTAAGAGCTGCACTTCTCCCTTCCAGTGCAAGGCTCCCCTAATCACATCCAAAGACATCTAATATTTTGATATTTAATATTAATCGAATCAAGTCTGTGCTGCGCAGCTCACGTGTTAGAGTGGGCAAATGCTTTCAAACTTGACTAGTAAAATGGAAAATCCTGGCATTGATAGTGTTGGAGGAAGAGAGAAGAGGTTCTGTTACTCTGCAAGATATTCATTAGCTGACAGTTTGCAGAAGAGGAGATTGTTACAGATCGTCATGTATGCAGGTTCAGCGTAGTATACTCTACCAGGGAACAGGCCTGGTTTGACATCCCCAAGAGTGAGCATGCTGACTTCCAAGCCTATGTCAGTTAAATGCTTGTAGGGATGCTTAGGCACCCACATGTTGGATACGAAGGTCAACTGCTCCTGTGGCTGAGCTGTAACATTTATAGTGCAAACCTCCAAAACACTTCCCAAACCCACTCTCTTCCACTACCTGCTTTACCACCGTTATAATTACTTCACCGACAACTAGCGCAGTGCCCTGTCCCCATGATGAGCTCAATACAGCATATTACAGCAGCCTTCTTAACCAGAATTTTCTCTGTGCCAATTGACAGCATTCAGCCCTCTGCTGCCTCTTGCACACACTGCCATGTCTGCCCTGCTGCTGTTAAAGTTAGTGACGCTCCTGCTGTTCTTGGGCAGAGCCTGGGGCATTGTTGTTTTTTCCAGCCAAGTGCTGCTAAGGAGGTTACTATGATATTCTCAGTGGTGTCTGGTCATTACCAGGTCTGTTTTCAGAGGTGTTGTCCATTGGCCCCAGTAACCTAACAACAGCCACGGTAGTTTCACAGGACGGGAAACAGCTGAGCACTCATCTGTACTGTGGCACAATTCCAACAGCAATCGAAGGGAGATACGCAAAGTATTTAAAATACCTTGCATCTCTCTCTTCGACTGCCTACCGCCCCCTTACTGCAGTGTCTTCAGTGCACTGACCTGGAGGGAAATGCCTTCCTTCCAACTCCATGCTACTCCTTCTGTGAGGGTGGTCTCACAAGATCGGCTTCCTGATTGTGAAGACCTGCTCAGCCAGTTCGGAAGATCAATCTGATGGTGGCAAATTTGCTGCCGTCAGTGAAAACCTTCCCTGAGACCCTGCTGCTGTGTGAAGGACTCTTCTTCCAACCTTCTTCAAAGTGTTAGGTTATTCTCTTCTATGGAGCAGCGGTACTTAATGATTCTATAACCAGGTCTCATTCTAAAACAAGGGGGTTCAAGTAAATCAGGGAGAAAGAGGTGGCTTTCAAAGCTACTGACATGGATACTGCAGATAAATGTCGAGGCAATGTGGTTCCTCATCATGACACTCTCGTATGAATGAAGCCACTAGCAACAAGAGCAGAATGTGTAACAAATTGGGCTAGATCTATAAACCCTGCTTTTGGATGCAAATCTCTGGGACAAGAAAGAAGAGACCTTTACTAGATAAAGATAAGTCTCTTATTTTACGTATGTGGCCTCCATTACCATAATATCCGATTGCTTCAATCTTTACAGCATTTATCCCACCATCTATGTGAGGCTAGGAAGTACTAATGTTGCCATTTTATAGATGGGGAACTGAGGCACAGAGAGGCTAAGTGACTCGCCCAAGGTCACATAGAAAATCTGTGGCGGAAAAGGAAAACGTAAATTGAGCCTCCTGCGTTCCAAACCAGCACCAAAGCAATCCTGCACCATCTCATTGCCCACTCTGGTCTTCAAAAAGGGCACCTGCTGACTTCAGGGTACTGAGGCACAATCATACCAATTGTAAAGGAAACCAGTACTACATTTGATTTATTTCACAGTTCCAAAGCACTAGGTGAAGTAACCAAAGTATAGAAGAGGAGAGAGAAGAAGATTTGGCCTAGTCTTATATCACATTCACAGCAAAGCAAACTCATTTAACTTTCAATAAAATAAAGGGAGGGATTCATGCACGTTCCAACATGTTCAACAAGCATCCAGGCCATTGGCTTCATTACAGAGCTGGGGTTACTACTATGGAGTGCATGGCTTTTCCTGGAGTTCCATATCTTTGTATTATTAACATTGGGTCAGCTGTACCAGCGGCGGTGCTAATGTAGATGAGGCATTGGTGGCAAGCTGCTTTCCTCCCTGAACCACATGACCTAGCTTAGCTCTCAGCAAGGTTAAATACGGCTGTTAGGAACAGAAGTGCCTTGTCTATGCTAGAGAAGCTATGATGGAGCTGTCCAGTGGCAGTGGGAAATTTTCAGAGAAAGCTCAGTGTAGAGCACCTTTTACCTTTCCAGACTGTTGAATTGACCTGTACGAACAACCTGTTCCTTAATAATAATAATAGCCTGTAATCCTAGAACATCTCTCACGTGAGGCTCTTAAGCTACTTTTAAAGAAGCCTATTAGTTAGGGTCCAGGTGGGCAGTATATGAAACTTTCAGGACCTGGTTGCTTAGGCCCAAAATGAAGGTTGCTTTAATAAAGAATTTAATATTTGTAAGAGTTTTAAAAAATTTCCCTATACACAGTTTGATGTTTGGATGTAAACATACTTGCTCAGTGTCTGTGCTTCCGATATGACAGCATTGTGACAGAACGGGAGAAACAAAGTTAAAGTGAGTGGCCTTAATTTTATTACACTTGGGTAGCACAGACAACTGCAGCAGTGATAAGAAACAGTGCAGGTTTTTCAAATGCTTTTCATCCTGCCTGGTCTGCGTCAATGAACATTAATGGAGCAATGGGGTAAAAAACTCCCCTCAGTGCAAGAGATGCTGAAAGAGTTCTGAATGACCTTGCACAATGCTAAGAAAACCGACTAGGCTGAGGTCCATAATCTGACAGTATACTACTGCAGGCAGAAGGGAAGAGAATCAGCTATGAAAAGAATAAGATGCTCAATAATGCTGCATCCCAAAAAAACAATCCATAGGTTAACATGTTAAGTTAGAGAGGAAAACAAAGTGTTAGTTTCTCTTGATCCCTTTCACTGGTGGGACTGGTAGGTTTCCATAGATGGGGGCGGGGATGAAGGAGGGATTGACATTAATGAAAATTGGCAGCTAACAATGTCTGTTCAGATTAGCCTCCCAACCTCCACACAGGCTCAGCCTCACTATCTGTGCTCCAAGAGACAACAGAATACGCAGGCTAGTATACAAACAAGATTTTCATCTAGATGCTACCTTTAAGCACTGCAATTAAAATTTTGCTCAATAGTTAGATGATATCCTCAAGGCTTGCTACTCAGACAGAACATTGCAGCCCCCAGCCTCAGCTCCAACACTAGAGTCTGTGTTCTCTACAACTACTCAAATTACTAGATTGAGCAGCAATTCGCTTGCAAAAAAAGTGCTTAAAAATGTAAATGCTTTGATAACCTTTTGATGCAGTTTTTAGTTCTAAACCTTTGCTTCTCTTAAAATCAAGTCTAATCTATTCATTGGTTATGAATAGCTCAGCCTGAACTGCAATTTATACCATGCAAAACTGGGGATTTTAATTATTTTGCTGTTTAAAGGCACAAGATGCATAAAATGATGGAACTTGAGGGTGGAACTTTTTTTTTTTTTTAAAAAGTCACATTTTGCTTGCAAACTAGACCGACAATTTAAAGCAGCAAAGTCATTGTACTTAATCCCAAGTTTTATTTTACAGTTTTTGGTTTTGTTTTTTTAACCCTTATAGGAGTGCAATGTACACTTCTGAAAAAAATTCACTTGCCTAAGTATCCACCTATCAGAGAAGTATGGGGGCTGCAACAACAGAGCAACTGACTAAGCCATGGTTTTAGCAAAAGGGAGCAGCTCAGAGAGACAGGGCTGGGATGGATTCACCAAACTATGGCAACTATGGCAATGAATGCTACAAAGTCTAGCTTGAGCTTTCAACACTATGTCAGGCCAGTAGAACACATAATTTACATGCACGAGTCATTAGTTTTCCAGGAAAGGATATTCCATGTAAACAAACTGTAGTATTAGACAGGATGTAAGGAGATTCAATAAGGCCTGAGCTCCCGTCCTCCCAATCAGTCCCCTTCAGAGAAGGTCTTAAGGATCTCAGATTCTGGGACACTGCAGCCTGTGTCACAATCAGAAGGTGAAACAAACAAGGAGTCCTGGGGCACTTTTAAAGACTAACACATTTATTTATCCCATGAGCCTTCATGGGAGAAAATCCCACTTCATCAGATGCTTGAAGATGGGGAACTTACAAATGGGAAGAAAAAAAAGCAGGGAAGTGTAAGTCATAGGATCAGGTCAGACTAACAGCAAATCAAAGCAATTGTTTAGATTCAAACATATAAAGGGGGGTAAGGTCAAATCACCTGTTGTAATAAGAAAAAAACCTGAGATCTCTATTTAACCCTTAGCTGACAGTGTCAAATCTGCATATGAATTACAGCTTCTTTGAAGCTTTGATTTGTAATCCATTTGTTTAAGTACGGCTATTAACAAATCACCAAGGGAATGAGCATGGAGGTTGAAGTGTTCCCCTATTGGTTTTTGAATGTTATTTCTGATGTCAGATTTGTGTCCATTTATTCTTTTGCACAGAGACCATCCTGTTTGTCTAATGTATAAGGCAGAGGGGCATTGCTGGCACATGATGGCAATAGTGGATGAGCAGGTGAATGAGCCCTTGATGGAATAAATGGTTTGATTGGGTCCTGTGATGGTGTCTTTTGTGCAGATATGTGGGCAAAGTTGACAACGGGGTTCGTTGCAGGGACATGTGCCTGCTTTAATATTTCTGTTGTTTGGTCTGTAGTTGCTGGTGAGTATCTGCTAAAGGTTGGGGGACTGTCTATAAGCAAGAAGAGGTCTGTCTCCCAAGGTTTAAGAGTGAGGTATCGTCTTGTAGAACAGACTGTAAATCCCTTATGATGTACTGTAGAGGTTTGACTTGAGGATTGTAGGTGACAAGTGGTGTTCTGTTTTCTTTCTTAGGCTTCTCCTGTAATAGTTGACTTCTGGGTACAGAAGTATCCATTCCCAGTCAAACGCTGAGTGAAAATGCAGAAAGGATATGAAGATTAGCCACACAAGCTCTGTGCTCATTTTAGTAGTTCCCCCCACCGAGATGTTCTGAGTGTGCAGGAGGAGGTGTCTTGACCAATTGGCTGGCATCAGGAGAAATAGACAATTGGGTATACAAGTTGTTTTTTTCCTTCTGTATTAGTAAGAGACTTTCAGGACTTTTCCAGAGTACCACATGTGTACAAACAGAAGAGGCTTAATAGAAATCTTGGAGTCAACTATGTAGTCACTTCTCAGAGTGTAAAAATGTCACTTCTGCAGCAGCACACTGCCAAGAGATTCTGACAAAGGGAGTGTTGTGCCTGTGTCAAACGCAAACACCAGTTTAACAGAAACAAAAAAGAGCCTGTGTGTGCTAAAGCAGCCATCACAGTCTCATGCAGTTGCCATGTGGGAAGATGAAAATGAGTTACCATGGTTACTACTGCCTTGAAAGAGAATATTCAGCTCAAGCCAAAGCCAAAAGTTCATCCTGCTAAAATACAGACACTATCCTGATAAACTAAACCCTGATGTTACAGCGGAGTTTGCAGAACTAGAGCAAACCCACCTGCAAATGTAAGTCAACATACAGCAAGTGGTAGAGTTCCAAAACATAAAAACCATACAGCTTTAGAGTCCCAGGGCATTAAGTGCAATACAAAGTGGGATATGGTACCTATTCCGAACCTAGCACAGACAAAACATTGTGATGCAGAGTGCAGATCAGATACCAGGGCAATTTAGAAGTGGTGAGAAATCTCACAGTTTTTTAACACGTATAGCATAAATTGCATTAATTCTCTCTTTTCCTGGCCATCCTCCCCCATCATTAATAACATTTAAAACTGAGACAACAGAGTCCTGTGGCACTTTTAAAGACTAACAGATTTATTTATCGCATAAGCTTTCGTGGGATTTTCTCACACGGAAGCTCATGCGATAAAGAAATCTGTTAGTCTTTAAAAGTGCCACAGGACTCTGTTGTCTTCCTACAATAGACTAACACGGCTACCCTTTTGGAATTTAAAACTGAGGGTATATCGGCTATGCTGTGAACACTTAGGTTTAATTAAATACAGAAGTTGAACACTAAGAGCATACCACAATGCTGGGTTGCTTCCTTCAAAAAGGAAGAGTATATTTTAAAGAAAATCACAGTACCACATTTAACTGCACTGAGAAAAACAGCAGCAACTACAGCCAATTTCAGTTGACAATTTCAACAGCCCAGGAAGTGTGTATGAGGTTCATATGCTTGGTTTAATCCTCCATGTATACTTCACTTCCCTAATAGATACATAAATACCAGTGCTACATAAAGAGCACCTGACAATCACACTATATTTAAATACTTCCAGCAAACTTGTCAGAGCTAAAGACAGACTAATAAGGAACAGTTTCAAAGGGGTAGTCGTGTTAGTCTAGTTCAGCAAAACAAACAAGAAGTCCTGTGGCACTTTTAAAGACTAACAAATTTATTTTTTGCATGAATTTTCAGGTGTGAAATTCTACTTTGTCAGATGCTAGAAAGTGGAAATTGGGCATAGGAATAATAAGGCGGCACAGGAATCACTCCTCTTCCCCAAAGGCAGCTTTTCGGGTAGGGCCCCAAGCAGTAAGGGGCCCCTTCACCTACCTCAAAAGCTGTGTCTGCCTCCCAC
This sequence comes from Pelusios castaneus, assembly GCA_007922175.1. Taxonomy (NCBI): domain Eukaryota; kingdom Metazoa; phylum Chordata; order Testudines; family Pelomedusidae; genus Pelusios; species Pelusios castaneus. The sequence continues at coordinate 3,478,902 of ML685899.1, read as the reverse complement.
TCTGTGGAAAACATGGCAGGAGCCTAGGCCCGTGGCCACAGCCGAGGTTCAGGGGTGGCATTCCCGTGAGCGGGCAAGCCTGTGGGGGCCCCAGTGGTGGGGGGGCAGGCCGGACAGGCTGGCCCAGAGGGCAGGCTCTGCACTTCTGTCCCGCCCCGGGCTGGCTGCTCCACCCCTTGGGATGGGGTGGGCCAGCCCAGCTCTGTGCTTCTGCCCTGCCCTTTGCCTTTGGCAGTGGGTGTTGGGGCCCCCAGCAGGGTGCCAGATCCAGTTTTGGGGCCCGACAGGAAACCGGAGCCAAGGAGAGGGCTGGCCATGAAAACCCAGGGCCGCAGGAGGTTTCTGGGGCCCCCAGTGGGGCGCTGGGACTGTGGAGGTGGCCAGCCGCAGGGATCCAGGGCCGCAGGGGGCCCCGGCCAGGGTGCCGGGGTGTAGGGATCTGGGGCTGCGTGGGCCCCATGTGGAGCACTGGGGCCACAGGTGGGGACCCAGGGCACTGTGGCCGCGGGGGTGGGTTGGGGCATCCGTGGTGTGGAGGGGGCTGGCTGCAGGGATCTGGGGCCGTGGGGGACCTGGAAGGGAAACTGGAGCTGCGGGGGCAGGGGGCAGGGCTGTGGGTGTGGTTTCGGGGTCCCCGGTGGGTCACTTAGGCCACAGGGTATGGGGGGCCAGGACCAGTGCCAGGGAGCCCTCTAGGGGGCCCCCCAAGGGGCCTTTGCCTTGGGCCCCAGATAGGCTAAGGCCGCCTCTGCTCTTCCCTCCCCCCTCCCCATATACCCAATGCAAGGCAGGCAGTCTTAGAAAGAGGAACAAGGAAAAAATTTTCCTCCATCACCGAGGAGAAAATTCTTAAGATGGGCCCACACCTTACTACCTGGAATAAGAGAACAAGAAACAGGTATTCAAAACCTTTGATCACTACACCTGAAACATGCAAGAGGGAGAAGGCAACAAAGGCATCCAATAACTTTTACAGCAAAGTAAGGCTTTATTCAGTTATGTTTTATAAAGCACTGCTCTCCTCCAACCCTGCTCTAACTCCAAGTCCCAAACCAGCTTCATGAGTCATGTTATTAATCTTGCCCACATGGCCAGCACGTTCCTCCAAAATAACTCTCGCTGCAGAGCCCATCTCTACCACTAGAGACACAATATCATTCTCCTTACAATTCTGTATCACATATCCAGTTACTTCACAGCCCACATATGGATGGACACATAAACCAAGAGGTTCTGAACAGTGCAGCTCTTCTTTCTTCATGTTATCATGCAGAAGTACAATGTTGATATTATAGCAGAACTGCCTCGCTCTCTTCTAGATAGACAAGGTGGTTGAAGCAATACTTTTATTGGACAACTTTTGCTGGCAAAAGAGAAGGTTTTGAGTTACACAGAGCTCTTCTTCAGATCTGGGCCAGATCTAACCTGCGTGTGTCTAATATCTTAGGTCCAATGTGGTTACAACCACACTGCAGACAACCCCATCCTCTAGGCTTTTATCTGTTCATCTGCTGTCTATATTCTTAGATCGTGTCAGCATGACTGGACTCAGAATGACACAGAAAGGATGACCCTACAGCATGCTGCTATTGTCATCCTACATCCCAGCTCTTCCACACCACTGAAGACATGTTGGAGCCTTTCCCAGGAAGATCTGAGCCAGAAAAACTTCATATTGGTTACAGACCTTTCCCCATTGACTACACTAGCACAAGAAAGTAAAACACATTCTGTCTTGGGGCTATTCTCCCACTAGAATTTTTCATATTAAATATACCTTTGTTAGATGACTTATCGTCATTTAGGAAACTTGAGCGACTGAAGAGGGAATGGCAGAAGTTATCACTGGACACATGTCTGGAACCTTAGAGAGTTCCAGGACTTTAGTTTGGCTATAGACATGATTACGGTTCCAGCTATGTTACTGCTTGGCATCATGTCATACATAAGGCAGAGGACAACCACCTATTAATCAAATGTGTATAGTGTGCGTATAGTGTGGACAAGTCCTCATGAGAACCCTTTACGCTCATTTCTATACCTTGCAAGGACATCACAGAGTGAGCCAGGTCGAGGAGGAAGGGAAGCAGTGAATGGAATATGGAGTTTGCCACAGACCCATATAAATTGCTTCACATCCTGTAAGAAGGGAGAAATTCCACACTGGCCATTAGCAAAGGAAAAGTCTTTATCTAGGTAAAAGTACAGCATCCAGTGTCGGTGTGCTTGCAGCACCATGAAAGGAGGAAGAACTAGGTGTGTGTGATTCCACCTCTCCCTTCAAATAGACTGAAGTCCCCTTAAACCCTACCCGGCCAGTTCTCAGCAGGTTGCAGTACAGGACTTGTGGCAATGGCAGGAAGGTTACATAGGTCCTAGCAAGAGTCTGCACAGGTGACATCCAAAACTCTGAATGAATCAAAACCCATCCTTTCACTCTTAGCCAGACAAACTGGCCCAATAACCTGGAAACCAACTCTGTAGCTATCATCCTACTGTTTGTCTCCAGGGAGAGACAAATCAGGAGGCAGCTACTGCACAATGGCCCCCATCTCAGAGGGGAGTTCACCTTTCCCACAGAGCCACATGAACAACCAGGCTAGACTTCTTTAGAGAGGCTATCCTTGTGAGAGAAAGGGAACATAGCTGTTCCTTATCATCAAAGACCTTCTTTACTAGGCCAGTCAGCCATATCTTGTAAGTCTCCAGATTCATTACCTGGGTTCTCCTGTCTCCAGGAATGTGAGCTGCCTGGGACTAGTGTTTAGCATCTTACCCCAGTATTCAGAGTGCAGCAAGGAAGAGTTCATTCATAGCACCTGAAGAGGGGCAGGTAAATTACTACAAATCAAGACATTTATCAGAGAAGAGGACACTGTTAGACAGATGGAAAACCCAAACAGCCATCCAATATTCAGTAGCTGGGGAATGGCCACCATTTTTATTGACTTTCCAAATGTGAAACAGAGATTTTTCAAACTGTCCCTAAATACAGAGCTACTAGGAAACCAGATTTGTAGGGCCCATAAAGTGAGTGCAACACTCCTGCCAATTAAACTGCATTGTTTTGGGGAAGCTTGCTCTCTGGGAGAATATGAAGCAAACTGAACATGGTGGCAATTCGTAGTTACCTGTGAGGATGTTTTCAGACAGCACGTTGACTTGGACTTCCACCGAACGTTTGGAGGTGTAAGTGATTTCCGCACAGACATGAGCCACCTCACCGATGCACATGGGAGAGAGGAAGTCTGTGCGCTCCACACGGGCCAGTGCAGCCACACAGTGCTCCTACAAATTGCAGACGAACCAGGGTTAGACAGAGTAAAAAGTGCATACACTCCCAACACCAGCCAGACCCAATGGCACAGTAAGAGTTTGGAATCCCTTGATGAATGTTACCCTCTCTTTGAAAGGCAGAAAAGACTTGGTCATTCAATTTCCCAACACATCACATACACTTAGGACAACACATAGGAGTTCTTTACAAAGTCCTGCATTATCCACGGTGCTGCAAAGGACTCTCACACTCCCAACAATGTAGACTGATAACCAGTATTCGGGGAAAAAAGATCCTCCATTTAATTCAACCCGACTTCCCAACACAAGAGAGGCAGGGACTCCACCTCAGCTCCAGACTCTGGTTTATCTGATCCTTCTGTAACCCATTAGTCTAAATGGAGAGTTTCCCTTGAAGAGATCTGTTGGGTCACTGTTGCTAGGCAGATTTAGCTGCTTAGCGCCAGAAGTTTCTGGTCTGTGATGGGGCAGCTCTGAGCATGCTCCACACGGTCCCCTGCTGCTTGCTGCTGGAGTGAGATGCCCGAGAGCCAGCAGCCAGGGTGGTTGGACTGAGTGGAGCCCAGGTGCTCTGTGCACAGGGAGAAGCGAGCCAGGAGCAGACAGCGGCTGTTTTCCCCACTCTGAAGCATTTTGCTTCAGGTCAGTGATATTGCTAACCCTCCAGCAGGGCAGTCTGGGGCACTGGGTGCAGAAAAGGGACCAGTGGAAGAAGAGGGGGTTTCTTTTAATTGGATACTTTGAGTAGTATTAAATACTGGGCGGAATGAACAGTTCTTTACTGTAATAAGGGGGAAGAGTTTGTTATTCTCAGAGTTGTATGTTTTCTTTTGCTTCAGGGTCGGTCTAAATAAATAAATAAATAAATAAATAAATGAGTGGTGCGTAAGCAGCAAGCTGACTGAAGAGCAGGGTTGCCTGGCAGATTCCAGCAGACAAAGAGCAAGGAGCTGCTTCTTCCTACTCAAGCCTCTGAGCTTAGCCTACAGAGACTATCACTGAGAGCCAGGTGAACTCCACCAGAACTTTGGGACACTTGAGTGGATAGTGTTTCTGAGGGGCTGCTCTGTTTAAATTCATTTTTTTTTCTTGTTTATATGTATTGTGAAATAGTAAGTGCGAGTTCCCAAAATTAGCCACATCTTGTTATAGATTTATATGGTAGTCATTATTTTGTTTCTTAAATCATATGATTTATAAAGTTAATGTTTAATAAAACTCATTACTTTTCTTTCTTTGTTTTTATCTGCTTTGAACAATCTTTGCTGTGAGTCCCATACAGACTGGATCCTGGGTCTCCAGCTGCTTTCTCCACAGGGATTGGGGTGTATTTCTGTGAGGCACTGGAGAAGGGCAATTTAATTAATTTTAGCCCGCCCGAAGGTTACACTTCATCATTAGCTTGGTCTTGTCATAATTCCAACTCCTGGCAAATAAGAGCTCAGTCCAGGAGAAATGTCTGATTTACGTGAATCCTTTCACTCATTAAGCAAATGTAAAATAATGTTCACTCTACCGGGACACTACCAAATATTATTTGTTTAGTTTAAAAAGTTGCTTTGTTTTGTTTTTTAATTCTAGCCCAGAACTAGGTTTTGTATTAAGAGTTAGACTGTTGAATAAGACTTCAAATTTGACAATTGCTGAATTAAGAGATTAAATCAAATCGGTGGATTCTGTGAACACAGAACTCAGATTTTGCTTTGCCACTGGGTTATTAATACCTCTATACGAGAAAGTACTAATGGTGGGAACAGGTGCTCCACAGTTAAGTTACTGCCATACACATGCTGGAAAGATGCTGCGTGAGGTTATATTTACCAGATATGGTGGGTGTAAATTTACTTTAAACTCTTATTATTTGCATTATATTAGAACCTAGGAGGGATTTTTCAGATTATAGAACCAGGAAAGTAAACAAGTCATGTAAATCAAGGTCCTTAGTGAGACAGAGGAACCCACAAGCCTACCCCCAACAAGCCAGCCAGAGGAACAGGGAACAGTCATTTTGCATTACTATTCAGGATGTTTAAAGATGCCACAATTTATACAACAAGCCATTCATCCAACATCAAAATCCTTCCAGGAGTACACAAGCAGAAAGGAACTGAATTCATTGCTTTGCTTTTGCTCAAAATGCCTTCTGTTTCATGAGCAAAGTGAGGGGTAGCAGCACCACCTGCTGGCAACTCAGTAAAGGAGGAGAATTTTGTAAGATTGACACGGTTTTTATTTTTGTCGAACTCTAAGAAATGCCCACTGATTGCAGGTGCTAAAAGGGAGACAGTCATTCTTTAGAGGTGTTGACACCTGGAGAAAAGAAGGGCCCCATCTGGACTTGTGGATGCTCAGCACTTCTGGGAAGTCAGATCTTCATCTAAGGATACCCATTTTGAAACAAAGGCACCTAGATTCAAGTTTAGTGGATGCTTTTGAAAGTCTGGATCTTAGAATTGTGAAACTACACTATTTCCACCTGTCAGTCACTACAGTTTAGTAAGGTATTAGCTAATTCCTACTGCCAACCTCCTACTGTTTTGCCATCCTGTACACAAACCTACCTTCCAACATAGCAGTTCTGTCTGCATTACCAGTGTATTTTGTATACAGCAACCTGGCTCCACTGCAGGCATCCAGTCCCAGTGAGAGAAAGACATGCTCCACTGGTTCTGGCAACATCTGTGTTAAATGGGTTCAATTACAGCCAGAGCAGCCCTTCTTGTTAATGCTGCATAACTAGGGCTTGGCACAACTTTTTTTGGCAATTTTTTATTTTTTCAATTTAATTTTTTTTTCCTGTTGCAGGAAATTAAGGGGTAGACGGTTAGAGCTGGGTTCAGGCAATGCTCACTGGCTACTGGGGCTCTGTGTGTGGAGGGAAGAAGGTGTGACTGAGGTTGCACACTACTGCTGATAAATTCATTGGTAATATTAATTTCAGGGTGGCCGCTGACATCGACATTCACTACCATTTATGAGTTTGTATCAAACCCTCCCAAGCATATGGGTAGCAAGTCTAAGCCAGAGTGCAGAGTCACTCTGATGTCTTAGATTCTCCCCATGCACTCACTGCTAAGGCAGCCTGCTCTGGGCATGCCTGTCCAGCCATCTGTGGGAGCAAAACACTAGCCAATTGGACCTGGTCGGGATTTTAGGGCAAAAATGCTGCACCAATAGTGCTTAATGAAAAAAGTAAGTCAGTATCACTTAAAAGCTAAAAACAGTTAATAAAATGAATAAAACATCACTACAAAGAATAAAAGCAATATAGCTATCAAATCCACAAGTTAGCTCTGATATTGGAGTTGAATTAAGCCAAATTAATGCCAAAAACAATTAATCCTTTTATAAATTCTAGGAAGGAATGTTCTCTGATGACTGACTCTTTGGTTATAGAACTCAATTAAAGAATGTTATCCAGATATCATTTGAATAGTTAAATATTTTAATACTGAAACTAAGCCATCTAGTATCTGGTCCACAATATCAAAGAGTAATAAAGCTTCCTTGTTCTGTTTCACTTGGTGTGCGCAATGGTTAATACTTGCCTCCTCTTGTCCCTCCCCCCCACACGATATAATATAGATTAACACATAAGTGGTAAGCACAAGTCTTAAAATGACATTATGTGACCAGCTGAGAGAAATTCAATATACCAACAGATAATTGGAAAAATCCTAGCAATAAAGCCAATCAACATTCATTAATCAGCAAAGTACAAGTTTATCAGTTGCAGCATCTGTAGTTTCTTCTTCCACCTTCCTATTGTAAAACTGGGCTGCATATCAAACAGTTTATCTGAAATCTTCATCTCAACAGAGGAAAGTTACTTCAAAGTCTACCAAGATTAATTCCCCTTGAAACAAACTTTTAAATGTTACATATGGTCTGTATTCCGATAAGCTAGTCCGCTCAAAAGGTGAAGTATATCGAAGGTGACGGAGTCAGACCAAGTTGCCTCCTCTCACCCTCTTTCAGAAAAAGGGGTCCCATTCAGATGAGGCCTAGGAGCTGCAATGTTCCCAGGTTTAAGCTGAAGAGGGGCTTGCACTCAGACTGATGATCCTGCAATTGGAGTCTCCCAGGTGACAGGTCACCCAGTAGACACTCATGCCCACTTGGAGCTCTAGGGAAATGAATGGCAGTGTAGAAGTCCACCCCAATGGATTAGATTACAGGATCAAGTCCCAAGGGGCAGGTTGCTCTATTGGTATCTAGCCAAACCTTTCCAGGTTGAAGGGTTTTGGCATTCCTGATCCTGACTTGAGTGGCCAGAGCTGACATTTGGTGACTATGACATACTGCAATGAGCACCTTCTCCCTCTATCCCACCTAACAGTCTGGGGATGGAAAACTGAGTGAAGGCTGGAAAGACAATAGGTAGAGGTCTCCAAAAGGGGCTTTGCTGTGGCTGAGAAGGATTTCTGGATGCTTGTTTGTAATTGCATATTTTTACCACCATTTGTAGGTTTACTTTTTTGTCCTTTGGAAGTGTCTATGAAGTCTCAATCAGGATCAGGGCCCCATCCTGCTAGGAATGCATTCACGTAGGCAGACAAGGCCTGACATGGCTAGCCACCTGCATTGTGTTACTTAGACTACAACAAATAGGAGGCAAGAGGAGCAAGGTTGATCCAGGTAATTAATATGTCATTCGATCACGTAAGCTGGCTAAGAGGCAATTGCTTCAGTTAAAGAGGGGCTTTCAAGAGAGAAATCAGCAACACCACAGGAAGTGTCTAGCCGGCAACTCCAGTGTTTCACTTTGTCACTGACAGGTCTCAAACTTGTAGTTATTACTCTTCATAAAAGCGACCCATGGACTCTGGTATACACAGCAGTGATCAGTGCTACAAGACACTGTGGTGTGGCAAAGACTGTAGAAAGATATTGTATTTGAGAGCAACTAGGAACACAGAGATGGTACTGCAATTCACAAAGGGGCAGAATTATGATGACATCTCAGACATGTCTGCACAGAGATAAACAGACAATTAACTAAAGGTGGTTAATTTATTTACTTCAAATTCACCACAATAAATCCATGTGAACAACTCAATCAGAATTAAAGGTATCTTAATTCAGTTTAGCTTTTAAAGGACTCTGAAAGTCAATTAAGTAAACTGAAGTAAGGTAACGTAATGTAAAGAAAGGTAATGCAACTCCTGCAAATCAACATAGACTTACAGAAAATAGACTGTCATGCTAACTTGATATCTTTTTCTGATGAAATTACACATTTGGCAGATAAAGGCAATAGTGTTGATTTAACGGACTTCTGTAACGCATTTGACTTAGTACCACATGGCATTTTGATTTAAAAATACAATATAAAGTTAACAGGGTACACATTAAATCAATTAAAAACTGGCTAACAGATAGGTCTTAAAATGCAACATTATATGGGGTTATCATTACTGAACAGGCTCATTTCCAGTGGGCTCCCACAGGGATCAGTTCTTAGTCTTATGACATTTAACATTTCTATCAATGACCTGGAAGATAAACTAAATAACTGATCTAGTTATTTGCACACACCACAAAAACTGGAAGACTGGTAAATAATGAATAGAACAAATCACTGATTCAGAGCAATCGTGATTCCACGGTAAACCAGGCACAAGCAAACTATGCATTTTAATACAGCCAACACACATCTAAAAACACAACGCAGGCCATACTTACAGGACCGGGGACTATCTTAGGAAGCAATGACTGAAAAAGATTTAGGGATTGTGGTAAACAGTCAACTGAACGTGAGCTCCCAATATGATTTCCTGAATGTTTTTGGTTGTCTGTATTGTTACAGACACATGCTGGCATACATTCTAAATTATCAAAATAATTGAAACTGATATGATTATATGGTGTTGACAAATACACAGAAATTTAAATATTTTGGCACAGAATTCCCTCAGAAGTATAGTGTGCACCCCAGAACAAGTTATGAAAACATCTCTGCTAACCGCAATTTAAAAGAATAGGAATGTATTAAATTCCATACACCACTACTTCAAGAGCAAAGATACCGTACATCTCAATGGCTAGGCAGTGACCAATGGCTATTTCCCCTATACTAATCTTTCAAGAGTTCAGGTTCTAAAGATGACAAAGGTAATTTGAAGTGTAAGGCAGCCCTTTAAAGGCCTCAAAAGAGGGGCAGTTTTGAAATATCAATAGAAAGATCACAGATAAAACTGTAAACCTTGGAAGGTATCAGTCCTGTCTAGCTTTGGGCACATCCGGTCCCTCATAAGTGGAGACCAAATTTCTGTTTCCAAAACGGGAAAGAAGGGGAAAAGAAGAAGTTGAGTGTGTGAGGAGTACCACCATGCTTTCCTCTACTCCAAGAAATTTCAAAGCTTGGAAGATAATTCACTAACAGAGGGTACTTGGGGAAACACACTAATAGACTGTTTTAAGTCTTTTAAGTCTTCCGAACTTTAAGGAACACAGGGCCATTCATTTTTAAACCAAACAGAAAGAGGAAGAAATTGCTAGTTTCATCTCTCTTCTAGCATGCCATTAGATTAGAAAGTGCGGACTGTTGAAATGTCTCAGCATTTTCCACTAGATGGCATTTCTAAGAAACCGAAACTATATACAAGGGTTTGATAAGGTATAGAGTGAAGAGCCAAGCTCCTTACTCACATTTACTACTAAGCCTGCTTTCTTCAGTAGGACTAATCGTGCAAGAAACGGGAGCTAAGGCTGCGTGACTAAGTCGAGAGGCCGGAAATCTGAAGATGAAGGTTCCAATAACACCACAACCACAGCAGACATTCTGCACAACCTCATAAAGCATACAAATATCAATCATGTACAGAGGAAAAACCACAGGGACTGAAAACTGCATGTGAACTCAGTATGATATGAGGACACCAACTTCACTTGTTGCCATGGTTTCCTCCCATCCTGGCAGTTTTTCCTGTGATTTAAATGAAACGCAGACAGACTCACATGGGCCCATTCCAAGTTGCTCCTAAATGACATGGGCTGGGCAGTTTTACATTTGACCCTGTGTCAACAGCTGCAGCTGGAAGGGGGCTGCTCAGGCCATAACAGTACATACCCCCGCCTGGGAATTGCAATGCCGGGTGCTGATGATGGCACCTGCTTCTTCGATCATTTTCAGAATGGTGCCCCCATGGACATTGCCTGCGATGTTTGCATCATCCGGCCGCATTATCCTGAAATGGAAAAGGAACAAGGCAATCTCTCATATTTCTATTCAATTCTTACACCACCTCCATTGCCCACACTGTTGCTAGAGAGCCAGCCAGCCTGAAGAACATCACAGCACAGCCAGTCCCTTGACTTCTAGTTCAACTGCAGGATGGTGCCTTTCCCAGCAGGTGAGAAATGCTGACCAGCTTCTGAAATGAGGACAAATTAACCCGAGACAGAGAAACTGCAGAAAGCAATACAGAATGTAGTGGACAGGGCCAACAGTTTCCTGTTCGTTTCCCTTCCTGCTTCTTTCTCAATCAATTTAGTACTGGCAGAAGGCGCTAGAGCTTGAGACCACATCCCAGCTCTCCTCACACCAGCCCTCTTATCAGAGGAACTTACAGGGCTTTACAAACTGTAATTAACCCTAAAGTCACTAGCATGCTCCTTCAATACATTCCCCATTCACAGAGGGGTTAAGGAAGCACAGAGGAGCTTAAGCCCATTCAAGTTAGTGACAGTAAAGCACCTAGAAGTCTCACCTCCCATTCCAATTGACCAAGCTTCCGCCCAATAATTGGGGGCGGGAGGGGGGCGTTGTTTCTGCTACCAACAGGATTCCAAACAGACTGTTCACCAAAAGCAAGATCCCTCCAACAAGCACAGCTAACAGGACAAGCAGCCTCCTTCAAAGCCCACAAGTCAGTTACACTGTTGTAGACCAATCTTTTCCGGGGGCCTGTATACATTAGGAAAAGCCACCCCCACCTCCGCTTCCAGTGGTGTCAAGAATGGTTTAATTGTGAGCAAAGAGACCAAAAGCAGTATCGGCCCCATGTCCCACCAGGACTCTCTCACTCCCTGGTACAAGGCAAGATGGTTTCGACACACTGACAGCATAGCTCAACAAGCTGCGAGGGTAACTGCCAAAAATGGGGAAGTCTGAGAATTGGGGTCCTATAGTAAGTGACCTGTAGGATTCGCAATGACATCTGGAGACTTTGCAGCACAAAAGCAACTCCAAGTGAGCACCACCTTTGCATCAGTTTTGAGGCAGATCACACTGGTAGACTATTTGCTGCATGAAAGCAACCCAGAAGGCCTGTACACAACAGGAAATCCTCATGCCTCTGCCCCCTACTTCCTACCAGGGAGGAGAATTCCAGACAGCTATCAACATACTTTCCCCTGCACTGCTGTAATCCAAATGGCAGCAGCTCTGTCAGGGATCCCAGCTACATTTAAAACAGGGCAAAGTATCATGGCAACCATATCATGGTTATCAAACCACAGAGCCTTGGTAGAAAGAGAGCGTCAAACCCAGTGATGCTTAGGAAGTCTGAGACATGCCCTAGCAGCAGCCTCTCAGCAGATGTGATGAATCATCAATTCAACCTAATTCAAGGCAAGAAGAGGAGTGAGGGTCTGTCCCATAAGCCAGAGTAAAGTCAAAGTAGCATCACCTGCAGAGTTGAGGGTAACAGAGAGGCCTCCATGTGTTCTGTGCCAACATTCCCTTAAAGCCCCAGCTGAACACCCTACCTTCATGAGATTTCCTACACTGATCCTCCCAATGTCATCTCTGCACGAATGGCCCAATACCAATGTCATCTCAGGAACAGAACTGGGGAGAGGGGACCAGCACACCCACTCTGGAAATACTGTGAGGACTCCACCAATGAATAAACAAATGCATGCTGGGAAGGAGCAAAGGCGAGACTGGGATCCAGAGGAGTTGGAACAGCTCAATCCAGAGTCAGAGTCAGCTACAGAGCAGGACCTGGAGAGGGCCTAGGAACAGAGGCTCTGGTGGCCTCACAGCTTGGAGCTGGCAATCTAATCCCACACACATGCACCAAGTCTCAATACCTCCCACACTCTCCTTCTGGCCCCACTGCTCTGTACCATCTTACACCAGTCTATCTGTAAACTCTCCAGGGCAGGAAACCTCCTGTGTTCTGTTTTGTGGCACTACAGCAGATAAGCTTTAAGTATCCTGAAAAACTAAAGCTGTATCAAGCATCTCATTAATTGATCAGACTTCTCACGATGAAGTAGATGTAAGGTGCAATAGCTTTTTCCAGACAGCATTATCTGGTCAGACAATATAAACCAAGACAGTTCTTTCTCCTCTTAACAGCTGCATAGCTTGTAGTTTTTTTATTACGATACAAAACAGTTTCCAAAAAGTTCAGTTTAAAGAAAACTAACCCTCTTGACAAGTTCCAAAGGGGTAGCCATGTTAGTCTAGGTCAGCCAAAAAAACCAAGGAGTCCTGTGGCTCTTTTAAAGACTAAAAAATTTATTTATCGCATGAGCTTTTACGGGAGAAAATCCCACTTCGTCATATGCTTTGAAGATGGGGAACTTACAGAATGGGAGGAAATTAAATGCAAGGAAATGTATGACACAGGATCAGATCATGCTGTAACCTCTTGACTAACTGTAGATTACTGTGTTGATAGGTTTAGAAGGTAGGGCATTATCCCAGGGTACGGTTGGGCTAGACCTCAATGCAGAAGTCAATAAAAGATGCAGTTACTTCTCTGCAATTTAGGTCACGTGTATGAGAAGACACAGAACCCTGAAGAGATGGACCACTGGATCAGTCCAATCTGTTGCAGTCATTTCCTATATTCCTAACAATTAGCATAAAGTAACAGAACAAACCCCTTAGCACAGCATTTGCTACTAGAGCACCAGCCGGTGTGGGGCCTGTTAAGACAGAAGGAGTTGCAATGAAGTGCAAGAGACTCATTCCAACGGGGTTTCGGTACAGGCAGTCTCTTACAAAGACCGAGCCCTTTAAGGCTGAGAGCAGTAGAGCCGGATGAATAACTGGGTTTTTGATTTGCTGGCAGTTTCAAAAAAACTGAAAACAAAAATGGCCCAAGTCAAACCAAGTTGAAATCTTTTGGGAATTTTCAGCAAATCAAAAACTTCTATTCTGGATCAAATGAAACACACTGACTGATCCAAACATTTTGTTTCTAGGTATTTTTAGAGCATTAGATTCACAAAACAGGAGGTGGTGGTACCTGACATACCCTCTAGCCTCGTGGGTAGGGCACTCACCTGGGACTACAGCACCAGGCTAGAGTCCCTCTCACTAGCACAGGGACTATTAAGCTATTTATATGAAGCAGGAGAGACTGAGCACCTGAATGCCTGTGGCCTGGTGCTTGTAACACTCACCTTGGGAGTAGGGAGAGGCCTGCATTCAAATCCTCATTGTAGAGTGGGGACTCAAACCTAGGTGAACACCCTAAGCACAAGGATAAATGTTGGAAAGAAGCCACCACAACACTTTCTTGTCCTCAGGCTGTTCTTGGGATGGTGCCCAAGTCCCCTTGTGCATCTAGCCAACCCGCCCCCCCCCCCCCAAAAAAAAAAAAAAAACAAAAAACAATGTTTTGGCCAAAGCTATACTTCCAGATCAGCCAAAACTGCTTTGCTGGAAGATAAATAATCTGTTAGTCTGGAAAAAAACCTGCCCAGCTATGAGCACATGGCCATCAGCCCCACCCCTCAGGTACAGATCTCTATGCAGCCTGCCAGTGTAATCTGCTATAGCCACTAAGCTCCTGCAGACGTAACTTCCCCCTTGAGAGATCAGCTCCAACTGCTTTCTCTATGTCTATCGTCCCTGTCTACCAGATTCGTACACTGTACTACCCACTCAGACTCTCAGTTACTTTGCAGAATTCAGACACACACATGCAATATACAAGAGAAGCATAAAGGTCCCATACCAGAGAAGCTGACAGGCCATCCTTGAGGAACAGACCGAGCCTTCGACTCTATAACACCCCTCAGAGTCAGACCTGGGACCGGGCTTGGAGTGACACTCATTCTTTATCTGAGTCACACAGCACAGCGGGTGATGTCACTTCTGCTGCCTGCTCCCGGCCCCTCAACCATACATACCAAATTAAGAACCTAGTGGCTTTCTGTGCTGCCCAATCAAAAATAAGAATATGGGGCTTCAGCCAATCAGAGTGTCTAGTTTACAAAAGGAGAAAGTCACTCCTCAGGCTGCTGCTTCATAAGAGATCTTGTCCAGGCTGGGATCTAAGCAGCTCGGTACCAGGCTCAACACAAGGCACAGTTTGTACATCCACTGGGCAGTTTGCCGGAGTGGGGCCATCTCCACTTTGCATGTGAAGTTTAGTCAAAAGCCCTGACAGATTTGCCTCTTGACAGCACTGACAGATGAACAGACATCACCACCATTGCATTCCCTAGTGCTCCAGCAGGCAGCTCTGTCCTCACCCTGCAGGAGGACTACACAGTACCAGAGATTAGTATGAAACAGGCTCCCCACATCCCTGGACACACAGAACACTGGTTTCTTATTTTAAGAAATCAAAGAGCAAGCCCTTGGAGGAGCCATGTTGGGGAAGGGGCTTGCCCCCAGCCCAGGCTATTCATGCTAGAGCAGTGGAGACTGCACCAAGACAGCAACACACTCCCATAGGAAGAGGATCTGGGGGGCTGTATCTTAGCAATGTTAACATTCTTTAAAGGCTGCATTGAGAGCAGACACCTGTAGAAGGGACCTAGATTCCACGTGTTCTCCATTTGGTTTTCAAGTCCCAAATACTGCAGTGTCAGAGCAGACCACTGACACAACTAGTCTGGTTTCTTGCCTCTGGTAGTTCCCAGTACTAGATAGTCACACATATGACACCAAGTCAATTCTACTATTCTGCAAGTTCCTCCCCTTGCTTTGTGGTGCGGAGCTTCTGCCCAGAAGCACCAAACTACAAATCTGCTCACAAGAACTAACCCCTCTTATACCAGGTCTGATTCTGGGTGGAGCAGAGCTTCTGCCATTCCCTCTGGTGATGCAAATGCTCAGCCTCTTGCAGGAGCAGACCCTTGTGAGATAAAGAAGGAACAATGAGGAAAGAACAGTTTTCCTTTTTCTAGCTTGCAGTCATTCAGGCTAAGAACCAGTCACTCAACAAGAGAAACAATGCATTGTGTTCAGGCTATGTACACACGATAAACTTGTCCCGCAATAAGTTATTGCGGGACAAGGAAAGCGCTATAAATATAGCGCTTTTGTGTGTACATACGTGCTTCTCCTATCGCAAAGGAGCATTCACCCGTGTGAATGCTCTTTTGCGATAGA
>ML685899.1:3371591-3458298 GCA_007922175.1 Pelusios castaneus | reverse complement strand
CTGTTACAGCCTGACCTGATGCTATGTCATACACTCCCCTGCATTTAATTTCCTCCCACTCTGTAACTTTCCTATCTTCAAAGCGTCTGACGAAGTGGGATTTTCTCCCACGAAAGCTCATGCGATTAATAAATCTGTTAGTCTTTAAAAGTGCCACAAGACTCTGTTGTTTTTCTACAATAGACTAACACGGCTACCCCTTTGGAATTTGGTTCTTTAATATAAGCACTATTCACAATGTGGCCATGCACATAAGCTAACCAAAGAACACTTACAGCAGAAATGGAAAAATAGGCTCATACTATCTATCCTCATTAATGCCATCAGCACTTCTACCAGAACTTCCACTTTACCATCATTTCCATCTGACTTACGTCTCTTATTCCAATGCAAGATACGCACCAAGCCTCCATCAACGTGCTAAAAAGAACTCAGGGCATATCATTCCAGAGCCTATCAGAAGAACTCTCCAAACCTAGCTAACTAAGGTAACATCACACAGAGTCATTCCTTTTTTTAAGAAGGTGCATTGCTAGGTTAATAATCTCTTAAAAACAAAGTCTGCTTACCTTAGATACTGAAATCAAGTTTTTAGGACCAGTCCCTTTCAATTGTTTATGCCGTCATCGGTTTACAGCCTATGTGTCACTCAACTTTACCCATAAACTATGAACAGTTAGTTTCACTTTTAGAGTCACCAATGTTGGGGTTGCAAATATTGTAGGAACATTTATTAGGAGTTTGCTTGTAACTGATATCCCATATTAAATGTTACAGTTTTTATTTATTTTACACACACAAACCTCATCTGTGGTTCGAAATGGACCCTGACTCTCTAATAATATAATGCCTGCTTATAAAGCAAGAATTCTACTGAGGTTTATAATGTAGACTAGACTGGTTTGTGGTCTGAGGGCTTTAATCCAAGAAAAGCTACCCCACCCTCCCAACTGTCAAGAGCTATTTACAAGCCTACCAGCAGAGGTTCAGTATAAAGTTCAATACAAGCAGCAGAGTGCAGCATGCAGAGAACCTATCAGCAACTTAGTGGCTGGCTGCAAAAGTTACACTAGTAGTGGATTCACCTGTGTCACATTGTGAAAGCTTTTAAGGAAGGGGAAGTGCAGCAGTCACACTGCCACTGAGATGATGCTGAACTCTCCCCATCCCGAATAGTTTCACCCTCACTTCCTCTGCTACATTTGATCTGAAAACAAACCTGTGAGAATACTGCAGCAACAGGTGCCATCATAAAAGTCTCAGCCAACTTCACAATCAATGGCCAAATATGTACCTCGTAAATTAATTTATAATCCCACAGCCTCCCTTTCACCTGAATAACAAAACTCACTGCCATTCATGTCCATTATAACCAGAGAATTATCAGCTTGCACAGTTAATAGCAAAATCCAGTTATAACCAGTTCTGCTCTCCTGTTTACTTATCCACCAGATGCTCTGGCTTCCTAAAATTGCACCTGTACTCTATTTCTTAGATTTTGTTTGCAATTGAAGTAGGGAGCTCCATTCATTTCCCCAGCTCCTGGGAGCAGTTCTCAGTACAAGACAGCCATCCCAAAACTAGCAGTTTTCACCTTGCTTCAGTTACACAATAGGCCAGGGGTAAACAGGAATTAATGAAAAGATGTCAGGTCAGAAAGAGCTCTCCATAACAGGGAGAAGAGTTTGGGTTTTTTTTAAATCTTCCTTTAAAGATAGAAAGAACAATACATGAATGTTGCAGTTTGACAGTTCTCTTGATTATTCCACCATGGCAGTGAAACGGCTCCACTTCCAGATTATGGAGCAAGCAAGGTGAGCCCTAAATAGCCCAATTCAGCACTGCACTAAAGCAAGAAAAGGGGCAACAATGGAGCATGCTGAACTGGGACAATCTTTAATGAGAAGCAGATTCTACTGAGCATGGTGGGAATTTCTTTTGTTTTAAATCTACCTCAGCACTCCAACCCTCCCTTTTTCTCACCTTCTGACCTTTCTCTACCCAAGTCATTAAGGACTTTTAAATTCACACAATTCTGTTCACAGGGGAAAGCTGAAAAGTAGCCAGGTCTGAGACATCAAGATCACCTATGGGAGCATCCAGAATAGGCAGAATGTTTTTTTTCCAGCACACTATAAACTGATGCCATGTAATTGTCTCGCACTTAGGTACTATGACAAGAGGCAATTAAATCAAAGCTCATCAAGAATGTTTATTTGGTTTACCCTCAGACTCCTACAGAGACCACTTCAGGCACTCAGCCTGGAACCCACAACAATATGGCTAAGAAACACACTGCTTCTACAGCTGCAAACCAATGCTTAAGGATTCGGCCATTGTTGACAATATAATAGTGAAATCTACCAAATGATAGCTACAGAAATTAACTAGGTCAACATCAACATGTATGAAATGGGATTCAACCATAAGCACACAAAATGAGATGATGGGTATACAAAATCCATTTTCCTGTATTACTACAGTCACGCAGCTTCATCTAGCCTTTACAACAGCAGAGGAAATAGCTATGCCTTTGCCAAGCTACCCCATCCTCCTGGTAGCTTAGGCAGCAAGTAACCTTTGAGGGCTGAAGGAGATATGGACTCAGCTTGCTGTCTATCTTAATACATCTAATAAGATCTAGGTATTATTAGTTACCATCTAAAGGCTTGCTAGGTGCTCTACAAACATTTAGAAAAGGTTTACAAACATAGAATTATTTAGCTACACCTCTTAACTGCACAAGGAGAGGAAATCAGTGAGTCAGCATAATTTAGGAGCCAGTGGATTACAGAGCAAGCTATACCAGTGAGTTTCCTCACTGACGCCTGATCATAAACGCATTGAGATAAAGGCCCCTGAGGAATAAGTAGATTACTGTGCAGTGTACACTCAAAGGATGTAAAACATCTTGCAACCTGTTTCCAGCGCCTAATTACTCCCACATGCACATAAAAGGCTGGGCGAGGAGGCCAGAGCACTCGCTACTCCCCGCTCGCAGTTCCATTAACAAGTGCATCGATCTGGCGGGCGCGGCTCCTCGGCACGTGCATTCGAGGCAGCGAGCTCCCGGCCCCCGCGCCGCCCCGTGACTGCAGAGCAGGCCGCACCCGCCAGGCTGGGGCCGACCCCGCCGCTCCCCACAGCCCCGAGCTCCGCCCGTGCCGGTGCGTGCGGACAGGTGACCGGCCGGGCGCCACGGCCCGATTCCCTGCCGCCTCCCCCTCCCGGGCCCCGGCCAGCGCAGGGACCTGTGCAGTGAAGGCGCCACAGACACCGCCCGGCCAAAGGTCTGCGCAGTGAGCGGCACGTTCTTGGCCGCCGGCTCCAAGCGCTTCCCCCGGGTGGCCCAGACCGGCCTCCGGCCCACAGCCACCGGGCGCCCCGGGCTGGGCTCTGAGTAACCGCGACCCCGACGGCGGCGAGGCCCTACAGAGCGCAGGCCCGCGGATCCCCCGGGACAAGGGTCCCCCGGTGCGGACCCGCGAGGCGCTCGCCGCGCACTGGCAGGTCTGAACCGAGGCCCCCGCCCCGGAACCCGGCCCCGCCCCGTTCCGTTACCTGCTGAGCTGGATGGCAGCGGGGCCGGCGCGCGCGGACATGGTGGCGGTTAGTGACACCTCACAGGGCCAAACGGACGCAGCCGGCCAGCCCGCTGCAATGAATGGGGAAAGGGGCGGGGCCTGTGCGGGGCAAGGTCCTCCCAGGCCGCTAGGCCCGCCCCTGTCAGCTCTGAGCCCCGCCGGCCTGTCGGCCCCGCCTTGTCTCAATACGTCATCCGCTTGCTGTAGCAACGTCACAGAACAGCACCAGGGACCCTGTGGTGGGGAGGCGGTTCCGCTGCCCCCCTGCAGAACCCGCGCGACGGAGCTCCGCCCCCTACGGTGACCTGTGCAAGGGTTGGCTCGGGCGGAGCCCCTAACCTTGGCACGGCTCGGCCGTGCTGCCTACCGATGGCACGGTCCAGTAGGGCGAACAGACAGCAAACATGTCAGGCCGGGACAGGGGTCATAGGCGCCTGTATAAGTCACAGGTCCCCAGTGCCGGCACTGGCCTTATAAAATCGGGACAGCTGCTCACCGTACCGGGCCCTGGCAGCTCCCTGCAGCCAAAGGCTTTACAGCACCACGTGTGGGGTGACCAGATGTCCCTGTTTTAAAGGGTCCCAGATCCATAGGCACTGGAGAGGAGGAAGGAAATTACCCTCCCCAGCTTTAAAACCTGAAAATCAGGTCCTGATTCCTGAACACAGCTGAGAAGGAGCACATAGTGGCTTGGCCAGTTCTCTGGCCCCCACTCTGTGTCCCAAAATACCCACTTACCTGTCTCCCCAGGAATGGGATCCTAAACTCAATCATGGCTGGAAGGGGAAGGAAGGGGTCAGGGAAGCCTGGGAAGTGTTGGAAGTGAGTACAGACATATGGTCCCATATCGCACAGGGCAGAAGCTAGTCATGTCATGAGAGCTGCTGCAGCAGAAGGCAAAAGCAAAGGATTCATGATTAATTCACAAGATTTGGCAGCATGCAGCGGCACCTGATTTACATGCACTATTCATTGCCTTATCCAGCTAGCACCCCACCCCCCAGGTTACATCACAGCTCCCCAAAGAGGGAGAAGAGGAAAATACACACCACAGCAGCTCTATACGTCCATATCCCAGCCCAATTAAACATGAAAACAAAACCTAGGAAAATAACACCTAGAGCATCACTGATACCCACCCACCAAAACAAGGAAATGAAATGGTGAGTCAGCTCCCAGGACACATCCACTACTCCTCCATGGAATGGGGAGACTCCATGGTGCCGATGGCAAAGGGATCACTGTTCTGTGTCAGCAACTAACAGGCTTGACAAGCTCACTACACCTAACCCAGGGCTGTCATCATTTATATGTATAAAGAAAGTTGTGCATACTGGTCATAATAAGTACATGTGATGTTTATGGAGTTATGTGAGTGTTGAAGATAAGTTCCTAAAGTAAGTCTCTATTGAGGGAAGAGTAGTTTTCTGTCAGACATAGGATGTTTATTCATCTGCCCCAGTTGGTATGTAAATTAAGCATTGGACACCAAAGACAATGGAAGCAACATATGCTTTCCAAATCAACACAGAGAAACATCAAGTCAACAAGTTCCAAAGGGGTAGCTGTGTTAGTCTAGGTCAGCAAAAACAAACAAGAAGTCCTGTGGCTCTTTTAAAGACTAACAAATTTATTTATCACATGAGCTTTTGTGGGAGAAAAATCCCACTTACTCAGACACTTTGAAGATGGAGAATTTACAGAATGGGAGTAAATTAAATGTAGGGAAATGTATGACACAGGATCAGGTCAGGCTGTAACAGCAAATCAGAGTAGGTGTTGGGATACAAACACTGGGGAACAGAAGTCAACAGGCTCCAGAAAATAAACATTAGGGCAGTTTACTGATGCTCAGGAAGCAAACAGCAACTTTGGGGAAATACAAAGGGAAAGCAAAATGGCATAGCCTTTATCCATCACTGACAGAGCAAAAAGGACAGCGCTTTTTGCATCCATGACCTATCCACATAGGTTGATGATCTGGAATTCAGCTTTAGGTGAGACATGACTTCAGACAAGAATTTTAGCTTGTTAAAGTTAAGTTTAGACTCTAAGAATTGTACTATATCTTTTATTATATCTAACATTGTTCTTTTCCTTGTTCACTAGCTTTTAAATCTTAACCTGGGTTAATAAGCATATTGTTTTCATTGTAAGCAGATGACAGTGCTCAGTTGTCATACTGGATCCAATCCTGAATTGTATCAGTCAAGCTGTACATACACTGTCTCTTTGAGAACAGCTTACCTGGTCATGATGGTGAGTGTCTAGTGACAGGCTGGATAGTAAAGGGGGACACTTCTGAGTTCAGTAAGTGGGGTACACCAAGCCTTCAAGGCTAGCAGAGCCCTGAGGAGATTATCTGGGTAACTAACAGACAGGGTAGAAGGGAGCTGACATCCAGTTTGGCACCAACAAGTCTCTCTCTCACTGAGGCAGAGCAGTAACATGTTGACTCACTATTCTGGACACTCCAAGAAAGTGTCCCAGTAGCGTAGCTGGAAAGCTGGTACAATTTTTGCACCATTTGCTGGATAGCTAAGTGTTACACCTCATATGATGGGAATTAGATTCTAAGAAATTCACAAGTGAGAAGGTTGGGAACCGAAAAAGAAAAGTTAGTTTCACACTGCACACCCTCCCACCCCTCACACACACACTTACCTTGGAGGCCTAATCTAAGGTTGCAGTGCATGGCCTGTGTTGTACAATAGCAGGGGCACTGATATTTGTGTTCTTGTGGAAGAAGAGTCAAAGGTAGGTACTGCTACAGTTTGGCTTTTCTTTGCTTTTTTGGGTTTGCACTAGGGACACTGCGTATCTAACAACCCTGACTGCTTCACAATGAACTTTATTATTGATATGTTCCCCTCCTGCAATCTGGTCTGATATGCCACTGTGCCTCCCCAATTGCCCATGCCTGAGCCCCAACTTACTTCGCCTTGCTAGGTGAATCACCACACTCCTGAGTCAGCTTCCACTAGTTTCCTGCATGTAATCGACCCCAGGCAGTGGAAGTGCACTCACTCGCAACTCATGGGACAGTACACCAGGGAGCACTCTCAGCACTCAGATGCAACACCGCGAACTTCCATCCTCCAGGGCTCGGGACCCTTCCCTGATTGCTGCAGGCTCATTTACTCCAGTCCGTCAGTTTAACAATGAAACTGATATGCTGCAAAGGGGTAGCCATGTTAGTCTAGTTCAGCAAAACTAACAAGGAGTGCTGTGGCACTTCTAAAGACTAACAAATGTATTTATTGCATGAGCTTTTGTGGGAGAAAATCCCATTTCATCATTTCTCCCACAAAAGCTCATGTGATAAATAAATCTGTTAGTCTTTAAAAGTGCCACAGGACTGCTTGTTTGTTTTGCTCCAAGTTAAGCATTCACACTTTCACACTTTTCCCACGCTGCTTTAGATAAAACAAAACATGCTTCTAACTGAGTATATAAGGCAAATCAATGCACAATCAATTAATCAATGGCAAAGAGTTTGTCACTACCAAATAAAAGGAAACATGCATTCTAAATTAAAAGTTCATTGTTGCAGTCCACTTCAAGCTTACACACATGCCCAGCTACTGATGGTTTTGCAGCCAGGTCCTTCTAGCCATGTGAATAGGTCCCAGTCTTTTTCGAGTCACTTCAAGATGGAGTTCCTCTGGCGAGAAGCCCCGAGCCTAACCCATTTAAAGCGTGACTTTTTCTCCTTTCTTCAAATCCCCTCCCAGCCCTTTCCTTCCTGGGATGAGGTGATTCTTTTGCTGATCTTTCCGTCTTGATCCAGGGAGCTTAATTTGCATTGTCTTTGTTATGCACCTCTTCACTGGGCACTGCAGAAACACAACTGCTCTGTTTGTCTGCTCCCTCCCTCCCTCCCTCCCACACCATACCCCATCTCCTCCTCTGGCCCCAGCCATGTGAAATATACTTGGGGACATGTTTCATATCTATATACATGTATGATGTTGCAGGAAACGTGCTACCATAACAATAATGTAGAGCTGCCCCCCATGAGCATTAAAAAAATATCTTGCATGTCATATTTTGCATTAAACTGTACAATTACAAGGGTGGACAAAAAAAGATAAACAGATCACATTATAGAGGTGCATGTGGGGCAGATGTAGCATGTCACAATCGTGTATTAATTTGAACTGGGGCCTAGAGAAGAAAGAAGGAAGGTAGAACTGGGGGATGGCATATAAATGCTGAAGGAGAATGTATAAAGTGGATTAGGTTAATGGGAATTTATATTATTAGGGGAAATTAGTTTTAAGAGTAGTAGTTAGCAAGTATAGGCCCAAGCCTGAACCAGTTTTCAAAGGCCTTAGCATAACTGCTCACATGAACCTATGCCAAGAACTCAGACGTCACCTAATGAGCAGCTGCAGCCCTAACGAGCACCCTAACGAGAAGAGAACTCCCTGATAGCTCCCTGATAAGCTTACAGCTAACTAAAATGATCAATGGCTGACAGCTAACTAAAATGATCGATGGCAATGTGGCAAAGACTGTGGGAACCACTGTAAAAACAGGAGGGGCACAGGGGACTAAAGCTCTATAAATATCAGCCCCACAGATACCACCTTCGGAGAGGGTTGGACTGACTCAAGACGCCCAGTGGCTCCGGTCACTATAGCAAGTGGGGTCAGTCCAGAGAAGAAAGAGAAAGGTCAGGTCCTAGTCATGAAGCTGACTGGACTGGCACGTTGGCCCGAGCTCATCAAAGAAAGGTCAGCACCTGATCCCCGATGGTGGCGAAACTGACACGTTGGTAAGGAGTTCGGTGAGTATGAGTAAATCACCAATAGGCCTAGGTGAACGCTGGTTCAAGAGTAGCTACAGGTATATAAGTAACAGGTATATGAGTAACTGAAACAGTAAGGGAAGTTTAGCACCCTGGTCCCCGAGGGTACGGGGGGATAGGTATAAGGTTAGGGATGTGTAGGGCTCAGTCCCCTTAAAGGGATTGCAGCAGGAAGGTTGTTCTTTTAACAACTGGATAAACTAGAAGTTAGTTTTAGTTCCCCAAACCTAGGTTGTAAAAGGTATTGGGCTAAGATTAGGGATCAAGTAGTTTAGCACCCCAGCCTGGGAGTACAGGTAGATAGCCTGCTGTCCCCTTTGAAGTTAGGGGCACCCCTTTGTTGCTAGGGGCAAGTGCAGAGTAATAAGAATAGTTTTAGTTATTAAATAACAAGTAATTCTGAAGCATGCTGCAGCACAAGAATATCATAGTATAACAGCATAGATAAACCTTGCAAGTGTGTAACAGTTAAAAAAGAGTGCACGAACAAAAGAGATAAGCAAAGATATAAGTCTTCTTGTACCCAAGATGATCTGTAATAAACACTTTGTACTTATAATTCTCTTGATTCTATTCTATTGTTATTTGCCATGGTACTGTTAATTCCTGACACTCCACTCCCCCTTTTTCTGTTTCCCCAATGGAAACAGCACTTAATTCCTTTGGTAATTACCTGGGTTATCGGCTGGCTCGATTTAACCCTTTATTATTCAGTTCTAGTTCCCCTGACTACTGATGTATCTGTCAGCACCTCCCTTCCATCAGATCAAGGCCGGGCTATAATCCCGGTGGAAAAAGAACCCGGCGTCTGCCTGGTCCCCTCGATGAATAACACCCCCGAGGGGTGACGCCAAACAGTATAAACAGTATACAGGCTTATCCAGAGAATATTTTATCATTCAGCAGGTGTGCCCAAGCCCTTCTCTCTTGCAGGATAAAATCTGAAGATAAGTGTAGTAGCTCCCAGCACCAAAGACTTAAAGTGCTCTTAACCCTATCAATTGCATTGTAGGTTTCCAGTCCTCCTCCATCAGGTTCATGTGTACAGCCTATACATTTTCAGGTACAACATGAATAAAGACTAAAAATTACATTTATTCAACTTTTTTGGGGGAAAAAACTTAGCCCTTGCCCTAGATTTACTGCAGTTCAAAGCAGTCCCTGGTTTGAATCCCACCTGGGCCTGAAAAGCTGCTGTTCATAGGTTTTGATTTGATCTTCCTTTAGTCTTGATTGAAAAATAATATTAAAAAAACACAAGTTTTTAGAACAGAAGACCTTAAAACCAACATACTAAAAGGGACAAAACAAGTACAAAAGTAATTCAGATTGGTCAGACGTCTTGTACGAGGCATTTTAAGCACCGTGCGTGAATGCATTTGTTTGCAAAAGGTTGGGTGGCCATTGTACATGTTACACTGGCCAGCTGATCTTCTGCAAACAAAGGGAGCTTTTTGGAGGCTGCCTATTACTGTGGCTTCCAGACCACTATCCTTGGCCACCATACCTCCCAGCTCCCCAAGGCCCACCTGTGGAACAAAGACCCAAAATGAGGGTGATGCGGAAAATTATCCATGCAGTAGAGCAATGGTGGAGTGGGATTCTTCCCTTTGATTTATGTAGCTTCAACTCATTGTTCTTTCTTCCAGCTGTAAGAAGTGTGAGCCATAAAAATGAGGGAGATCCGTTCTCTCTCAACCAAGGGTACAGGGGGACTGTACCAAGTGCTATCACATCACCTTACTGCAACATCATCCCAACATCATCCTAGCGGTGTAGGGAGATGATATTGCATGAGTCCCACCAGCGATATTTTGGATCCATTCCCATCCCCTCACAGGAGCCAAATGGTCAAATGGGGGTGATCTAAAAAAACCTGGGATGAGGGCAAACCTGTAACCACCTCACCCTATTCTTCATCTCTGTGCTCCGTCCCACCCATTATTCCAATCAGCTACACATTTTACAACTAGAGTTGGCTGGAGAATTTTCACTCAAACAGGTTATCAGACAAAGCTGGTTTACCAAACCCAGATTTTTTTGCATGGTTGTTATGATTTTTGATGAAATTTCCCATCAGGAATTTACAAATTTTGACTAGCCCACTAGTAACACAAAATGGTCATTCTTTGAGTGGAGTCAAGTTCTGTCTATTCTCTCTTCCCCCCAAAAGGATGGTAGTCATGAGTTATTTTTCAGCCAGTGTGGGGTGCAGCACGCATGGGTGGGCTGCTTCTGGTGATACAGCCCATCAGAAACAGCCAGAGTCTGATCACAGGCCTTTGTGAAATGTCACTCTTGCCATCAGACCTGCGTGGCCTGTGCCCACGGAACACTGGCTGACCCCAGCACCAGGAAGCAAAAGGCTCTGTTTCCAAGAGCAAGAAATAGAAGCGAATGACAGTCTGGGTATTCAGCTCCTGCTAGTCCAAGTTCTTCAGTCTGCCTAGGAAAGTCACCATGCAGCAGAGGGCTGCTCTTCTGGGGATCAACTTTTCACATCACAGCCAAACACTAACAAGCTCCTTCCATCATCTTTTCTTGGAACACAGCAACACATCTAGGACCGAGAGTGGCAATTTAATGCTCTCAATTTTCTGAGAGAAAGAACGCGGCACAGGAATTCCAAATGGAAAGTCGTTAATTGTTTCTGAATGTCTGGCTGACCTATCATCATTTCCTAACTGACACCACTTTTCAACAACTATAGGAAGAATAGCTTAGACTCCATTTGACTTTAATGTGGTTATTCCTGTTTCACACCTTCTCTTTTCAAATGGTCGGTGTAGAACTTCACACCAGTGTGAGACCAGAATCTGCGCCTCACTGTTTAAGTGCATTTGTTGTGGAATTATGGCCGCAAGTGATTGAAATAGGATTTCAAACTCATATGCTACTCAGCACCGCACAGTCCTGCTAAGAGTTCCTACTCAAGGGCTAAATGTTTGCTAGAGACTCAGTCTGAACCAGAGGGGTAGCCGTCTTTGTCTATTTCAGTAAAAGAAACAAGGAGTTTCTGTTGGCCTGTATCACCTGTCCAGCAGAGGGCAACAAAAATGATTAGAGGGCTGGGGCACATGACTTATGTGGAGAGACTGAAGGAACTAGGCTTATTTAGTCTACAGAAGAGAAGACTATGGGGAGATTTGATAGCAACCGTCAACTACTTGAAGGGGTGCTCCAAAGAGGAGGGAGCTAGGCTGTTCTCGATGGTAACAGAGGACAGAACAAGGAGCAATGGTTTCAAACTACAGCTGGGGAGGTCGAGGTTGGATATTGGGAAAAACTCTCTCACTAGGAGGGTTGTGAAGCATTGGAATGGGCTACCTAAGGAGGTGGCAGAATCTCCAGCATTGGAGATTTTTAAGGCCTGGTTAGACAAAACCCTGGCTGGGGTGATTTAGTGGAAGTGGTCCTGCTTTTTAGCAGGGAGTTGGACCAGATGACCTCGTGAGGTCCCGTCCATCCCTATTATTCTATGATTCTATGAGTTCAGTGGCATTTTTAAAGACTAATTTATTTATTGCACAAGCTTGTGTGGGCATAATCCCATTTCATCAGATAAAGTGGGATTAAATCCACAAAAGCTCATGATGAATATATTTGTTAGTCTTTAAAAGTGCCACAAGCCTCCTTGTTTTAGCCTGAATCGTTATACAAGCAGCTCTATGTGGAATCAGCATCATGAAGCAGGAAAGGACGTGCAGAAGAGCTATTTTGTGTGTATATTTCTAGACTGGTAACTGGCCCTCCTAGAAAACAGGGTAAAAGACAGTGGTATTACACTCTCTGGATCCTCACACTGGCTCAATCCACTACAATATCTTGTAGTAGACAGCCCTGAAAGAGACCAAACCACAATCCATTCGTCTGAGTTGTAGTTTACATGACAATACCAAAACATAGGTGTAACAGGTGCAAAAATGGGCCATAAGTTTGACTGATGAACTTATTTTCAGGGAAATAATTAAATGGATGTTTCCATCTAAATGCTAACTAGAGCTGTGGAATGTCTTATCCCCTAAGTTGCTGTGGGGTGGGTTCTTCCTTTTCACTGATCTCACTCACATTAGACTTAATTGGACAAGAATTTTTCTGGAGTTTGACTTGCCATTTTGTTTCTCTAGTTTTATACCAGTGTAGCTCCAGTGGGGCAACAGCTGTGAACTAGGCCCTTCGGTTAGAACATTTTACTTGTGTCTAATGAGTATGATCCCTGGACAGAAGCCCAGGCTTCATGATTATTGTAAGCAGCTAATGTGTAAGTACTTGCCTTCTGCAACTCATTTGCACTTCTGCAGCACCAGACTGGCTTTATTGTGCTATGCAGTAGCTCTGCAGCAACAGCTATGACTTGGCAATCTGTCTCCATCTTGTGTTTAAACTGCACATCTCTTCCATGTTGGTTTTGGGATTTTTTTCTCTGCCTAATCGATTATTTAAGGCTGAAGTGGTTCTTCCATTTTCTAAAATGCCAAATATTTTTACTAATTCATGGTTGGGCTGTTTTCTTTCCCCCCACCCCTTTTTTTTCTTTTCTTTTTTTTTTGTGAAGATTCTAGGAACATCAGTGGAACGATCCATCTGAAAGAAGCAGAACCTTCACTATTCATAGTCTATCTGCCTGCCTGTCTATTTTACTGCTTTACACCGCTGCCTGTCTCAGAGTATTTGAGTGGCTTCCATGGAAAGTAATAGTGGAGTCCATGGAGCCTGACACTTACCTTTGTTGTAAATGCTTTGTTTGGGGGAGTGTTGTCCTGATTCTGAGTTTGTCAATCTTATACCTAGACTTGAAGGATTTGGTTGAGGTTTAGGAAGCACAAGAAGAGCTTCCTCTCACTGCTTCAGCAGCATGTCAGAAATCACCCTGGGGGTATCAACCTGTTAGTTTGTCCCCAATCTTGGAAAGAGGACTAGCAAAGAATTACTGTGCTTATAAATATTTGCAGCTCCACAGCTGTTCCAGCTAGGCAATGCCCAACTTCATTCAGAAATTCAAGTTGCCTGGAGCTGAGGAAGTGAATAGCTTCTGGGATTGGTAATAGCACAGAGATCAGGGTTTCTGGCTGAAATCTAACTGGCAGTCTTTGTGAGATGGTGGTCTCAGCACATTTCCTACTGAGTTGGTGTCCATTGCATTAAAAACCTGTTATCACTGGCTTCTTTACATGCTAGCAAGCAAGAGACAGACTCAAACACACTTGGAAAAGAGGAAATAGCTGCATCTTCAGAGCTCTCTCACGTTCTTCTGAGCACCACCAGCAGGGATTGTCTCAAAAAATCCAGTATTCCTCCTGCCCCAGGCCCTAAGTGCTCTCATCTAGGGTGCTTAGTGGAGGTTCAAGGCAGGATCTTGCCCTTGGTTAGGCAGATAGTGAGCTAAACCATAAGGAAAACCATAACACATGAGAAGCAGGAAAGGCCAATGTAAACAGAGGGAATGTCAGCATAAAGTGATCCAGAGTATCTGGCAATTGGGAACTACAGAAGTGAAACAGAAATCTGCACTGCAGAAGCTGTAGGTAATCTTTAGGGACATCTTCAAAGGTGTACTAGTCCTAGCTGCAACTGGAGGGTGGTACCATGTATTCTGCTTCCTAGCCAGGCAATGCAAGTCTGGCATCAAGGGGAAATAAAGAATGAACTGTAAGCTGGCCTGTGAAATAAAGTGTTTATATGGAATCAGCCATTCCTCCTGAAAATAGGAGAAATGGCTGACACAATTAAGTGCAGCAGGTTTGGTTAAAAGTGTTGGATGGGAGTGGAGGAGGTCCTGTGTCTACTTCCTGGCACTACTACGAGCTCTTGAGTGCTGATACAGGGGTGATACAGGTCCTTGGCACCCAAGTATCAGGAGGAGGAGATAGGTTTCCTTTGAGAGGTGACTCAACAATGAATAGGTTAGCAATCAATCTGAAAAGCTGCTGGTTTTTCTTCTTGATAGACCATGCATCATTTTACTATTTGGTTTCACCCAAGTGCTAAAAACACACTAGCATTGTATCTTCCTTAGAATGAATCATAATTTAGTAGGATAAAATATACTTATCTATGATGAAGTCATCTGGAGAAAATTGTGATATTTCTATGCAGTGTGCCAAGGAATTAATTTGATATGTGAGCAACACATAGGAAGGTTATTAGGATATTTTTATATTTAAATGCATCACAACATAGGAGACTTTGAAGGCAATCTCTTTTGGGCTCTATCATCTTAATTATAGATTAAGTAAATACCAGAAAATATCTTGAGTTAGAAGAAAAATGTCCAGAAATGGAAAATGAATGTTCCAGCAAAGTTATCTGAGATGTGTCCCACATGGTATGTGTTTGTGTGTGGACCAACAGTAATACATTAAAGTATCATTTCTTTTTTAACATGTTTTAGGCATAACCAGGATGAGTGAACATATTGAACTATCCTCTGGGTTTCACAAGGAGATTTACAAATGTAAGGAAAGTAGCTAAGTTGCAGTGCAATATGGCACACTTAACTGTATGAGAATAAAGGGACTCTGAGCTAAGTCTGCAATCTTACATGCTAAGTTGCATCCTGCCAAATCTTATTGTTTAAATCCTAATTTGCTGTAAAAACATTCCACATAAAACAGAATCAGAAAAGTACATTTCCAATCCCATTGCAAACATGGCAGACTATTGAGACAACCTGAAATATAATTTCTTGTAACACTTTAGAAAGAGTCGCTCCTTCACAATGTGTGATTGCAAAGGAACGTGGCAAACTCTGCAGCCTGCTGAACCTTGGAAGTTCTCCATCTACTGTACTGTGAGTCATGTCTCAAATCTAAATGCCCAGCAGCTCTGGCAGATGACTCTACAAATTGCCAGATATTGCTTCTGGCTGAATCATTCAAGGAGAAATTTGCCTACTGGTTCCACCCGTTTTACCAGACATGGCCAGCTCGTGTCCTGATTGACAGTACCTAGAGGCTTACTGTTAGCACGCACCCAAATCCACTGACTGCCTGGACTTGCAGACTTGCTCTTACAAGAAAGTTTTCCTTTACAGTGAATGCAGTGGCATCATCCAATCATTTTAAGCAATAGCCAGGCTTACAACATTTCCCTGGTTATCAGCCCATTCTTGGAAGGGGACACACTTACAATCAAATCCAGATTGCCAGGACTTGGTGGGCAGCCACATTTGAAAGTTTAGGCCAGAGATCTGGCCCAGATTCACAGTGAGTACCAAAGCCTAGACCACCACCCAAGAGTCCTGATTCCCAACTCTAAGCTATAGGGCATTAGCACTCAGCAGAAAGGCTCTTTCTATGCTAGTTTTTCCTCAAAAAGATTCCCCATTGCATCATCATTTCAGCTCCACTACTAGTGTTCCTGGTAGGAGTGCTGCTGGTGCAGACAGGGCCCCTGCAGGGATTTTTACCACCCTGTTTAGGGCGGTAAAAATCCCATCGTCTGATCCACACTAGGGTTTCCCTTACTGATATTCCAGTGGAGCACAACTGGCGGCAGCAGAAGTGTGAGGTGAGGAGGAGGAAAGGAGATCTAGATAAGACCAAAAAGCATCATTTAACTGCCAGCTAACAAAACAGGCTGTGAATGATGCAAAAAGGAAAAGCAATTCATGTATCAGATTCTGGAGACACCCAATCCTGGTGGATTACTGCACCATCAGTGCACACGGCTTATCAAAAATATACATCGCAGACACTGACTTTCTCCCAAGCACCATTAACAGGCCTGGCTAAATCCGTGTTGCAGGGTCCACTCTAGCTACTGGCAAACTAGGCAGCTGCTGGAGTGGGTGAATTGTCTTGGGCAGCCTCTGACTATAAAAGAGACCATTAATAAAGGTTGGTCAAATGTCTGGCCTGCCTGCCTTGACAGCATCTCCCTGT
This sequence comes from Pelusios castaneus, assembly GCA_007922175.1. NCBI lineage: Eukaryota > Metazoa > Chordata > Testudines > Pelomedusidae > Pelusios > Pelusios castaneus. The sequence goes on along the minus strand of ML685899.1, from coordinate 3,442,018 downwards.
CACTCAGTCAGTTGCACCTGGAAAACACTGTTAAAGGAAACACTTAAGAATCATTCTGATTTTCCCACGTCTCACCTGATGTTAGCTGAGCAGAGGAGAGGTGTAATTACAGAGTTTGAGTGCCCTTAGGCCAAGATGACATACACTTCATGTATCAACTCATTACAATTTGAACTCCTGGAGGGATCTCATTTGTTACAGCTGTTTTCATGGAGTTTCAGATGCATTAATGGGTTATGAAAGACAACCAGACCGAAACTCTGAACCCAGCTCCACTCACAGGCTCAGGGGCTATGTCTCCACTTAGAAAGTTGTCAACTTTAAGTCGACCTTATTAAGTCGACCTAAAGAGTCTACACTAGACTCCTAAGTCGACTTAAGGCAGAATTTATCAAGTCAACATAGAGAGTCCACACTAGACTCCTAAGTCAACTTGGGGGGGAAGTTGGAGGGGTGCATCATGGGAAGTGTGGCAATAGAGAAGGTCTCCCCTCCCCCAGTCATGCCTTCAAAACAGGAAGTAGGCTCAGCCTCTTCCCATTGTGCCTGGCAACTTGGAGGCTGACCAGGTCATGGATCTGTCTCTTCTCCTTCGCTTTGTCAGCCAGCTGAGCGACACCTGCCAGCTAGTGGTAAGGCTTCTTCGGCTGTGGAGCAGGCCTGTCCAGTGACTCGCCAGGGCAAAAGAAGACAACAGCTTGCCCCCCGCCCTGCTGCCCCAGCAAGCTGCCATGGTCACTGCACCGTACTCCGTGCCTTATCGCCTCTGGGCACGGGAGACCTGCAGCGACTGGTGGGAGCGGATCGTCCTCACCAACTGGGACGACGACCTGTGACTGCAGAGCTTTAGGATGAGCAAGTGGCCCATCCTCGAGCTTGTCCTCAAGCTCCCCCCGGTTCTGCAGCTCATGGGCACCCGACTCCGACCCACCGTGCCCGTAGACAAGTGAGTGGCCGTTGCCATTTGGAACCAGCAACCCCAGACTCTGACCGCTCCATGGCCCAGCAATTTGGCATTGGGAAGGCCACCGTGGGGACCGCCCTCATGCAGGACTGCAGGGCAATCAACCGGGTCCTGCTAGCCCACCTCGTCACCCTGGGCAACCTGCATGAACTTCTCACTGGACTCAGCTTGCCCAACTGTGGGGGCATTGTGGATGCCACCCACATTCCCATCCGAGCCCCGGAACAGCGCGCCAGGGACTATGTCAAACGCCAGAGGTACTACTCCGTAGTCCTGCAGGCCCTCGTGGACCACCGCGGAATCTTCCAGAACATCTATGTGGGCTGGCCGGGGAAGGCGCATGACGCATGGATCTTGTGCAACTCTGCCCTGTACAGGCTCATGCAGGTGGGCACCTTCTTCCCTGACCACACCATTACCATTGGGGACGTGCAGGTGCCAGTCCTGATCCTCGGGGATACCGCCTACCCCTTGACCCCTGGCTGATGAAGCCATACACGGGCCGCATGGATGCCAGCAGGGACCTCTTCAATCGGAGGCTCAACCGGTGCCGCAGCGTTGTCGAGCGTGCCTTCGGCTGTCTCAAGGCCCACTGGAGGGCCCTCCTGACCCACCTGCAGCTCAGCAAGAGCAACCTCCCATAGGTCGTCAGTTCATGCTGTTGCCTGCACAGCCTCTGCGAGCTGTGGGGGGAAAGGTTCCCCCCTGTCTGGGAAGCCAAGTGGCTCGCTGTGTAGTATGAGCAGCCCGACGACATCCTGCCCCAGACTCAGCGGGTCCAGCGGCAAGCACAGCTCATCTGGGATACGCTGAGGGCCCACTTCAACAGCGAGGAGCACTGAGGGGTGGGCCTTCTACCAGGCCCCGTCACCTCCACCACCCGCCCCTGCCTGCCCCCCCCACGCAGCTGTCTCCCCCCTGTCCCCACACCAATAAAAAGCACATCACACTGTATAACAGTGCTCAGGGTGTTTATTTAGAGGGGGAGATGGGGGTTGGGAGCTGCGGGGGTTGGGAGGTTTCTGGGGAGTGAAGAGGGTTGGGGGCAGGGGCCGGGGCTAGTGGCCTCCGGAAGGTGGGTCCTAGGCTTGCAGATGTCCGCCCCCGGTCCTGGCCCGCCAGTGAGGAGGGCTGCCTCTGGGGCGCAGGGCGGGGCCCCGAGAGAACAGGCCGTCCTCCAGGTGCTCCAGGGACTGGGTCTGCCACACCATGAGGTCGAGCATGCGCTTGAGCAGCCTCTGCTCACCCCTCCACAGCCCCTGTTGAACCCTCCAGTGGGCATCCTTCTGCTCTTGCTGGGCGCTGGCCTCCCTCTGCTCCCGCACCACAGTCTCGACCCCTGAGCCCTCCTCCTGGTCATCGTTGAGGGAGGGGGGCTCGGCAGAGTCCATGGTGTGGGCTGGCAGGCTGCCACTTTCCTGGCCCAGACAGGCATCCAGCTGCTGGTAATACTGGCAGCTGGTGGGGGCTGCCCCTGTCCGGACCGACTCCTCCCGGGCCTTTTGGTAGCCCTGGCAGAGGTCCTTATCTTGACCCAAACCTGCTGGATGTCCCGGGTGTGGCCTTGGCAGCCAGGACCCGGGAGATGGAGGCATACACATCCTGGTTGCGATGGCTGCCTCACAACTGAGAGCTGATTGCCTCATTCCCCCCCATATGGCCAGAAGGTCAAGGATTTCCTGGTGGCTCCAGGATGGGGCCTACCTGCAGCGCTGGCTCTGCTCTGCCCTTCTTCCAAGCAGCAGGTCTGGCCAGCTCTGGGGATCAGGGTGGTCAGGGGTGAGTCCTGCCCTGTGGTTGGTCAGGGCAGGATCTTCCTGTGCCAGGAACTCTGGGAGGGAGGTCAGGGAGGAAGGTCTGGAGGCAATGGAGGTTAACTTAGGGCTACTCTGCATCTACACTGGCTTAGGTCGACTTAATAAGGTCGACTTAAGTGTTAGGTCGGCCTAAAAAGAGGTGTTATTAAGTCGACTGAACTTTTCCTTAAATCGACTTAAGGAACTGCTTAGGTCGACTTAAGGAAAGCCCAGTGTGGACGCAGAGTAGTTTGAGTTGACTTAAGCCTCCTTAGGTCGACTTCATTTGTAAGTGTAGATGCACCCTGGAAGACTCTCTCAGGGTGCAGGGGTAATGCATAAAGATAGATTCATTTCTAGGTGATGTTCATTATGGGAGTTTTCCTGGCAGGAGATTTTCTGGTCAGCCTCCAACTTTGTTCCTTTGAATTCCAGTTTTTCAGTCCTTTGCCCCACAGCAGGAGCTGGGAACTGACAGATTTTCCTCTCCACACTCCAGGGCATAATATGACAAAGCGCTGTCTTAGCAATGGGCACAGCTCAGACCACTCTGGAGAAGCACCCAAAAATGCAGTGCTTCTCTGAACTTCAGCTAAACTTCTCCAGAGCTGGCTTTGGAATTGGAGGACCTGAGGTTAGGTTTTGTCTGGAAATTTCTGCCACTTCCAGTTCAGCTGGAAATGGCCAGAGAAGAAAAAAAATACCAGCATTTCAGAGCTGTAACCAAGGCTTAGCTCGGGTTTGGATCTGAACACCAACAGAGCTTTAGGAGAGGAGTGGGAAGCCATTTACCCTGGCACACCTGTTCCTCCAACCCAAGATCCCTGAGAGTCACTGAGTTTGAGATTGGAACTATTCCCTTTCTAGGGACTGGCCCACAGGAGGTGCATTCCTAGATCTTTTCACCACAAGGGTGAGTTCACAGTGCTGCAGAAGAGCAAGGGCTTTCCTGCCCCTGAACCAGGCGGCCATGATGATCCCAAAGGTCCAGAGTGCCATGGAACTCCCCTGCTCATTGCTCTGCTTGAAGCCCCCCTCAAAGGGCTCCGTGCTGCAGGCACAGGCTGTGTCGGGGTGCAGCTGTCACTGGGCAGGATGCTGGGTAGATTGGCCCGTCTCCTAGGCTCACAGGCAAGTCATCTGCTCACATAACGTGTCCCAAAGAGGACACGTTAGTCTGGTCATAGAGATAGGCCATGCTGGGGCAGCAGCTCCAAAAATGACTGCTGTATGGTGGGGACGGTCATCTCCTAGCAGGTGTTTGCAGGCTTGCTGAGATGATCTTGTTTTGCAGCTATTCCAGGAAGCAGTATTTGCAATATCTGAAGCCAGGCTCAGACAGTGCTGTCTCAGCAGCATGTTGAGCCCCCTCCACTGGGCTGCAGGAGTCATGAAGAGAGGGCAGGGCTCTGTGGGTCAGGGCCAGCCAGGCTGTTTTGTGTATTACACTAGGAACTAGATGCCCCTAACCCCAGCATGCAGGCACATAGTAAGAGGCAATCCCCACTTTGAAGAGTTTACTGGTAACCAGGCCCTTCACAGGCCAGAGTCACGGTGCCTCTGCAGCCTCTGCTGCTTCAGAGGGGAGCTGGGCAGGTCCAGGTGCAGCATCACTGTGTGGCCAAGGCCTCACTGTGATTGGTGCCATAGAAGCCAGTACCCAATGACACTGCTCTGCTGAATGCAGAGCTCACCTGCTACTTCCTCTGACTGAAGTGAGACACCCATCCAGGCACGTGTGCTGATCTGGGGCGAGTCACCTCGCTCCTTTCCCACGCTTCTGAAGCCATCATTCAAAGGTTTGTTACCAATCCCTCCAGAGCCTGAGGCTTGGCCCGGAACTCTGGAAACATCAAGCGAAACTCACTGGGAGCCACCGTGGGTGGCTGAGCTGCCTCTCTGGGCAGCAAGTCCAGACAGCTTTCTGGATCTTTGCACCACTGATCACACATGCGGAGATCCCACAGGCAGAGAAATAGACAGGCACACAGCAATAGAGACACCTACGCTGACATCCAGTGAAGGAGATGGACAGACACACATTAGAGACACACCCCATGACAGAGAGATGGACAGACACACAAACTCATGCACGCAGAAAGATGCACCTGTGCTCGTCTTTTACAGAGGCAGAGAAACAGCCCTGATGCAAGTTTTGTAAGTTCCCCATCTTCAAGCGTCTGACAAAACAGGATTTTCTCCCATGAAAGCTCATGCAATAAATAAGTTTGTTAATCTTTAAAAGTGCCACAGGACTCCTTGTTTGTAGCCCTGATGCAGACAGGAAAGTTCTTTTTTGTCATTATAGTCACTGTCAAAGCTGAAGGGATTGGATTCCTCAGCATATGGAAGATTCCCTCTATCAGAATGCACTCTCCAAGTGCAATCAGTCCAGGAGTAAATGGAGCAACACTATGGATATTGATGAGATGTCTGCAATCTCATTGCCCCAGGATTTCATACATGAAGGGCTACATCTTGCCCTATTTCCACATAAACAGATCCCATTCCTTTTCAGTGGACATCCTGCAGGGACTGAGAGCACGCCATTGGATTGCAGAAAGCTGTTCTACCCTGTGATAGATGGTTATTAAAGGAATATAGGGCCAAATTCTGCTCTCACTACAATTCTGCTCTTCACTGGTGAAGGTAGTGGGACACTGAGATAAAGGTGAAGGTAGAGAGACACGGAGATAAAACTTGGAGCAGAATTTGCTCTGTTATCCCCAATAATGAGCTATTTACTCCTCTTATGCACACCTAAATAAAATCATATTTTGACCTCTCCCTTTGCTAGAATCAGCCTAACAGGTCCAAACACGTAGTGTCTGAGTCAGTTTGGCAGCAGAAGCAGTTTCACTTGTAAATTCCTTTATTCCTGCACAATCAATTCGACCTTCCAGATAGTTTGTGCTGGGAGACAAATAACAAGAGTCGTTCAGTGCTCAGCAGGAGAGAACTGAATGGGAGAAACCCAGTGTCTTAGTCGAACAGGAAAGAAAGTGTCTGCATTGCTGTTGGCATGGTGCTGCATGGAGCAAAGATTGTTTTATATGCCAGCAACATGGGCCTCAAATACACCAAGCCCCACATCACAATATCCCTTCGAGAGAAGCAAAGAAATCCTGATATAGGGCTTGGTGGCCTCCTTAGCAGACTGTGTGACAAAATAAATGCCATAGGAAAAACCATGTGTAGGAGCTGCATTTGCCTGGGATGCTGGGTGAAAAACAGGATCCAGAAAAATGTTATCTTCCTACAATAAGGAAATATTTCTTCAGAAGTAGCAGTTCCCTGGCGTGGCGAGGTCCCCAGCTATTAATTTCAAGGGTGAAATATTTCCAGAGTCTCTGGGAGAGACTGAACAGACCAGCCACTCCCCCAGGGCGCAGTTCGAAGCAGAGCTGGTTTGCCTGCCATTCCAAACAGCAGGCTGGGCACTGGCCTGCCATAGAAGGCTCTTGGGTTGGTAGAATAAATGGGCTTTGTGGCCTTGCTCCAAACGATTAGTAGAATTCTAGACCTGAATAACTCAAGTTGTGATTGTCAGTGATGTGTCTGCCATGACATCTGAGATCCCCAATACATGGGTGAATCTGACCTTTTTTCTTATGGATTTGGTATCAGAGGAAGAAGGCTCTCGAGGATGCACATTTCTTGTGTTGTGTTGTGTTCTGATGATGGAAGTTACTCCTTAACGCTGCAAGAGGGTGCCCAAAGATGCACTCCCCACTAGGTCTCATTTTTAATGATGGGTTTCCATTTTCTTCAGAGATGCACTATGCTGAACAAAACCGTTTGGCTCATGAGGCTGACCCCACACTAGCATTTCATTGTCCAAGATATACAACTGGCAGAGCTGGGCTAGGGAAGCTGGGCTAAGATTCCCACCATTGCTCCCCAGCACAGCTCTCTAGTTGTCAGCAATGTGTTAAGCACCATGGGTCTGGCTTTCAGAGGTGCTCAGCACCTACCTGCACTTCCTAGTGGGGTCAGCTGGAGTTTGCATACTCAGCCCCCCCGCCAGTCAAGAAGAATGCTCTTTAACATGGTATTCATACTGCCAGCAACAGCTGGTGTCCTGTCTGCATTAAGGCCTCCAGTATTGCCTGCACTGTGATGGCAACCGTGGGAATTTTTTGCAAGATTTCTCCTATGTAGATAAGGCTAATCACCACCAACACCCTGAACAGGAAAGGAAACAGAGTTCAAGCTGGTAAAACATGGAGGCATTAACTTTCTCCTTCAGGGCTTCTTTCTCTTCCCCTCCTGTTTGTTTTAGGTTGGGCAATGATTTCGCAACAGGCCCTGGTTTTCAAGAATGGGTGGAAGTGATGAGAGCAACCCATAATTAAATTAATCTGTAGTTGACACAATTAATTTTCTGATAGGTGCTCAGATTTTCCTAGTTTTTAGTGAATGGGAGCTAAAAAGATGGGAGGTTCCAGTGCCCAGCTCATGCTTTTTTGGGGAGGGGGCACTTGGAATTGACAGATGAAAACCTGCACAGAGGCAATGATTTTCATGTTGAGTGGACGATTTGTTCCCTTCTCCTCCCCGCGCAAGGGTCACCTGCCCTAGGAATGATTCTGTACAGTGAGATGTGCAGACAATAGACTTGCATAGGACAGCTGCACTCCTTGTACCATTTCAGATATGCGAGTTGAGTTGCTCTCTCCTGGGCTGGCAGAGACCAGCTTTCTAGGGAAGGAACTTGCGCAGACCACGCAGGGAGGGCAAATTTAGCATCACTGCGATGAGCCTGCTGGCTGATCTAGTCTACCAAGGGTCCCACCTGGCCTGAAGGTTGGGCTGATCCAGGACCTGGGATGAATGTGGACAGAGAGGATGTAAACCTGAGGGGGAAGATAGGTGGATGCATGCAAGGAGCAGAGGTCATGCATAGAATGTCTGAGGGATTCCTGAGTTCTGCACATGACTATATGTCTGGGTAATCTGCACTCCTGTACTGTACTAGACACCATCGGGAACTTTCATGTTAAACAGGCCCCAAGTCTGCCAACTACCTTCCCAGAGTGGCAGCTGTGACACTGGAAGAGGAGGTACCAGCTCATGGCAAGCCCCCTGCCTCACAGGAATATCAACAATACCCAGCTGGAACAGCCTGGCAGCCTTATTAAAGGAGGTGGTATAATAATTAGAATGTGTTTAGACTTTAGTGAATGCTTCTGAGTCGCTGCCTGCCTTAGTCTCACTCAATCTCTGTACCCCATGTTGTAAAATAATATTTGAGCATTCACACGAACTGTGTAAATCAGCTGACGTTGATAGAGACATTACCTAGTATGAAATGCTAGTGCTCAGCAGAAGGCATTCTGTCCTGAAGGCCCCTTGATACTGAATGGACTAGAACCAGGAGCGTAGCCATGGGTGGGCCCAGGTGGGCTAGAACCCACCCACTTGGATATGAGGCCCACCCACCGCAGAGCTGGGCAGCGGTGCAAATTTTGCTGCCACAGCTGTGGGGCCATCCAGCAGCTGCCAAAGGCAAAATTTACATGCACTGCAATAGGCTGGCCTCATCACGTCACCTCTCCCCTTCCCACAGCTTCATTTGTCACCTAGCAACTGAAGCATTTTGGGGCATCTTCCTGCCCTTGGCCAGGCCCACACTGCAGATTCAGGGGCCCAGCTAGAAACGGGCTGGCTATGCGCTTGACTAGAGTAGAATATTAAAGAGGACAAAAGACTTCATTATTTACTTCCACTCGTTCCCATGAAGATGAGTTTTGCAAGTGAATTCCTCCCATACTGAGCTGGCAGCTGGAAGCAGAAGCAAGGGAAGGGAATAAAACCCATTGCTAGAAGGAACTGTATCTTAAGGCTGCATAGATTTGAGGGGGAGGGGGAGGGAGGCCCAAGGAGTATTTGGCATAAGCAGAAGATCCCAGTGCTTAGCTTGGGTTAGCCCTAAAGGACAGAGATCTTTCTTATTATAGAAGTGTGTAGGTCTTTTTGACACTAAGTTTGGAACTTATGTGTGTTTATATACAGTATGTTTACCAGCTTTAACCTTGTTAATAACTCATTTCCTTTTCCTATACAATAAATCCTGGTAGCTTGTAGGAGTCTCTAATAGTGTTGTCTTTGGTGTGAGATCCTATGTGCAATTGACCTGGGTAAACAACTTGTCCTTTGAGACTGGAAGAAACTTGAATTATTGCAGTGAGACTTGGTGGAAGGGCCTTTTTATCACAAAGGTAAGCTCACCTGGGTGGCCAGACTGACCAGAGAACCAATGGGCACAGTTTGTGACTCCATGGGAGTTGTAGTGCCAGAGGAGTTTACACTTGATAATTGGTTGTTGAAATCTAAATATAGAACTCACCACTAATTTGGGGTTTGTGCCCTGCTTCTTAACTGTCTGCCCTGAGGTTAGTGCTCTTGAGTCACTGCAGGGCAGCTTAACAGTAGTACAAACTTTCCGCTGGTAAATGAGAATGATGATCAGCAATAAGTCACATGGGTAAAGAAATAAAGTGATCTGGGAACATTCAAAGCTTCCGAGAATGATAAACTCTTAATGGAGTGCTAATTCACATTAGACCCATTCGCAAGCAGGTAGTGTCCTCTGACAATATGTAGCATTTTTATTTCAAACGATTTTACAAACAATTAACTAAACCTCAATGCTGCTTTGAGGGAGGCAAATCTCATCATCCCCCTTGGACCAAGGCAGAGAGAATGGCTACCCAGAGGGAACTGGTGTCAGAGCTGGTATTAGAGCTCTAGTATTACCGACCAACCTCCCACCCATCCCCAGCCCTGTGATGGAATAAGGATCTTGCAATGCATAAGGAAGGAATCCCACCAGAAACCAGCCATCAGGCCTGGTCTATGTTTTTTTTCCATCAAGGATCATTATTGGCTTGGAGCAAATCAGTCACCTCCAAATCTCCTGTGTGCCCAGAAATAATGGCTATGTCTACACTTGTTAATTTAAGTCGATTTAGCATGTCCACACTTAAATTTTAAGTCAACTTTCAGGGGAACCTACAAAGTCGACCTAGAGCGTCCACACTGGATGCCTAGGTCGACTTGTAGGGGCTAGGTGGACCTGGGACTGGTCCACGGTGGCAAGGGGGACACCCCTTGCCAAGTGCCAGGGGGCTCAGCCTTTGCCCCATTGTACCTGGGTACAATGGGTGACAGGGACCCTGGCAGGGCATAGGGGCAGGGTGGGCAGGGCATGCCAGGCTCTCCCTGTGCCAGCCACCCTGGCAGGGAGGGCAGTGGGGAAGTCCTGGAGAGCCCTAAGTCAACTTAGAGTCGACTTAGGGCTACTCCACATCTACACTGGCTTAAGTCGACTTTAGAAAGTCGACTTAAAAGTAGGTTTAACAAAGTCGACTTAAGGAAAGTGTAGTGTAGATGCAGAGTAAATTAAGTCGACTTAATTTACAAGTGTAGATGCACCCAATGAGTGTTATCTTCAGACTGGTTGGAGCATTTCATTGTGGGAGTGGCTGATAGCAGCCTACAGGAGGACAGTGCCACTCTAAGTTTCAAGTCAACTAGTCAGATACCTTTTGACTGTCTGGTGAGCAAGGAAATTCAGAGATGGCCCTGGGGGAATTCTCTTCTTGATCATGTTCTCTGGCTCTGAAAGGACACTATTTCTAGGATGGGAATGCTCTACAGATGGATAACTTAATCCCATGTCAAATGCTAGCTGGTCAGCTGGGATCAGTCTGCATGAGGGTTGCCATAGTGCCTTCCAGCTTGGCATTCAAATGGAATCAGAACTCTCCTCTCCAAAATACCAACACCTCTTTCACTCCAGAATCCTTGTTGAATAACATCTATCCCGAGTCTGGGGCCCAGCCAGGGGAGATGGTTAGTGCAGGACTTTTGGGAACCCTGAGCAGCTGGAAGCCAAGGAAATAGCATGTGTTCAGCACCTCTGAAAAAGTCAGATCCTTGGTGCATATCCAGAGACAGCAGCTAAATCAAATAAGGGGCCAGGATGGGAAAAATCATTGGGAAGAGGGGCTGTTTTCTCCTGTCACCTTTCCAGTGGTGCTGCGCTATCTTTTTTGCTCTTCTGCTAGCCTTTCCTTCCTCCAGTTTGCTGACTTAGCACACCTTTCCCTTTGAGCTGCCACATGGTAGAGCTGTCACTGCCAAGCAGGAAGGGAAGTGAGGGAGCAGGAGCCCCCAGAGGCTAAGGGCAGTTCTTTAACCAGGTGCCTGGTGCAACATACAGCCTGACCTAGCACAGCCTGTAGAAGGCATCCCCCAGCAAGGCACTCAATCAGGCCAAGCCATTAGATAGCAGGAGGACCACCCACAGCTGGTCCTTAGAAAGTCAGATTCCAGGATTTCCTGTCACAGCTGGGTCTGTTGTCTGTAACAGTAGCACCTAGAGGTTTCGGCTGAGATCAGCCCCCAAGTACAAGATGCGGTACAGCCTGTCAGAACGTCCCTGCTCCGCACAGCTTACAGTCAGAATACACCAGCAACACTAAAGATGCAAGGAAGGTAGAATCGTTACTCCTATGCAAAAGGGCATCCGCTGCAGCAGAGCTTGGCATTACAGAAGCATGCCTCGGGGTCCACTTGTGTGCCCACAAAGGAACAGTGCCTCGGCACCAGATAAAGCGTCTCACCTCTGGGCATAGCTTAGCCACAGATCCCAGTTCAGTAACTCCCCAGTTTAACCCTCGGAATAACAGCATTCATGGCAAGCTCACCCTGAACAGATGAAGTACAGCAGCTCCTCCAGGACCCTCTGTCATAGTTGGCCTGAAAAGGCCGACCAACTTTGCAAATACATGGCCCAAATCTGACCTTTAAAGACACATTATAGGAAAACAGAATGGTGGTGATGGACCTACCTTACAAATAGATTACAGAGCTTTGATATGGATGTGTATTGTTGGTAGTTATTTTATGATGTTTATATCTATCTTGGTAGAGGTTAGAAAAGTAGATAAACTGTTTTCCCGTCTGTTACTGTTGCTCTGTTTGATGAAGCGGTCAAAAGAGAGCATTAAGGTCTAGATGGACTTTTGATGTACCAATGTAAACTGTCTGTTAATGCAGCTAATTACCTGTGGTGCCTAGGAGGTGAAGGTTTTACTTCAAAGGACAACATACAGTACTATTCTCCACTCAAGAAGTATCTGTGAACTGTGGGAGCTTAAATGGTTATTGCTGACTGTTGTCTGAAGAAGAACCTGTTGCGTAAAGGTCAAGCATCACTCTCATCAAAGCCCTCATGAAGAAATGACCTGCAAATGCCCACCTTGCTACAACTATAGAGGAAGCTTGGACCATCATCCTTCTATATCATGTCTGTCCAAGCTTCTCGGGGAAAATGTGGATCACAAGATTGAGATCCCAGCATCAGCCAAGTACCACCCTGCTAATTCTCATAGGAGGATTAGAACAAACTCAATACATAGTCTATTCAGTCTTCATTTCTCTGGACTGGATTTCTAACAACTGAAGCTGTGAAACAAAGGACTGAAAACCTGATGTATATGGACTTTCAAATCATTTGTATATGATTGCTTTAATCCTTTAACGGTTTTCTCATAGTTTGTTTCTTTCCTTGTATAATAAACCTTTAGTTTTATTTACTAAAGAATTGACTGGCAGCGTGGTATTTTGCCAAACTTATATTGATCTGGTAATGTGGCTGATCCTTTGGTGTCAGGAAAACCCATTTGGTGAAGAGCATGGAGTTTTAAGTAACTTATCTCTTTACTAGACCCAGCGTCTGATTGGGAGCCAGTAAAATGCAGTAAAGAAGGCTTAGTTAGTATATTTTATTTTAGCTTCTTGATAACCAGTGTGGGGGGGTCGGTGGGTGGGAAATCAGAAGCATTGTTTGTTTGCTCTTTGGAAAGTCTGACTTTACTGTCACCCATCAGTGCTGAAAAAATTTGCTCTCCTTTTAGCAGCCTGCCCTGACCTTGGCATTTTCAGGTGGCTACCCCAGCCAGGGGTCATACCCTCTTCAGGGACAATGTCCCAGGTCCCCATCCAGCAGCAGTGCCTTCTGCCCCAATCCCAGGCTTCACTCTCTAGTCTGCCCACCAGAGTGGCCACTCTCTAGGCTCTTACCACAGCCCCGCATCAGGTCTCCCACCAGCAGTGGTTAAAGTATAATTTGACGGGCCCCGGAACCCTCCTAATCTCCGGGCCCCCTTCCTGTATTGTCTGGGCCCCCTTCGTGCATGTGTGGGCCCCAGCCCAGGTAGGCATTTGCAACCACTTCTCAGTACCACATGCATCAGTTATCGCTCCATAAAAGTATTTATAATTTTATATGGCGTTTATGTCTATAGCAATTATTGTCACAAACTAGCAAACACTGCACAACACAATAAGTATTGTGATTAACAACGGTGGGCGTAGGACCTGCCAGCAGCCAGGGCAGGGTGAAACATGCGTTCTGCCGTATTTTTCTGTTTTTAGGAGCCCCAGAACTCTGGCCCCTCAAATTTGGAGGCCCCGGAACTGCGTTCTGGTGCATTCCCCCTTACTTTAACCCCTGCCCACCAGAGAGCCCCCCTATGTTCCATTCCCCAGACCATTCAGCCTGCAACACTTGGGGCACAGCACTCCAGAGCCAGACTCAGTCTCACCCAGTCACACTGGATCTTGTCCTTTTGCCCAAGGCCACAAACTGAGCCTTCCACTTACCAGGATCGCCCTGGCCAGCCGTCTCCCCGAAGCTCTGTTTCATCTTGCATCCAAATGCAGCTCTCTCCAGCATGTCTGTGGTGTCTCCCAACAATGCTCAGCTGTACTTTCCCACCGCATTGCAACTCCCTAAGTCACAGGTACCCCTTACCTACCAAATAACTGGCAGGGCAGCAGATGCAGTCTTTTAAGCTCAATTGGGGGATGAGCTGATCAATCATAGGCACACTGACTGGCCTCTTCCCTCTTAAAGGGTCAGGGTCACTCCTGACGTCCCATTTGGGGTGATGGAGGGACGTAATGTGATGGTCTGGAGAATCTGTCTGTATAAAGTATGATATTGTGAGGTTGTCCTTATGAAAACTGATGTGTCCTAAAATGCCTCAATGTGCACCCACCATTGCTGACAAGCCTGTAAGCATGTTCTTCCCAGACCAGATGCAATGGAGAGCTGTTAGATGTAGTGACTGTTCTCTGAAAAACCAGTAGGTCTGCTAAGGAAGAGCTGAAAGAAGTGTTGGAGGTGAAGGAAGGAAGGCACCAGCAGCAAGACAAAGAAACCAGGTGTCAATGGTGGGACAGATAAACTCTGGCCATGCACAGGCCGGGAGACAAATTCCAAAGGGGTAGCCGTGTTAGTCTGTTGTAGAAAAACAACAGAGTCCTGTGGCACTTTTAAAGACCAACAGGTTTATTTATCGCATGAGCTTTCGTGGGAGAAAATCCCACTTCATCAGACGCTTTGAGTGGGATTTTCTCCCAGGGAAGCTCATGCGATAAATCTGTTAGTCTTTAAAAGTGCCACAGGACTCTGTTGGATTTTTTGGCCAGGAGAGAAAGAGATGGAACAGAGGAGTTGAATAGTTGTGGGACTGACCTGGCCAGAGAGAGCAAAAGGGAGAAAGAGGCTCCATGGCACAAACTACCAGCAGCAGAAGGGTCCTGGGCATGCCAACTTAAAGAATGCTGCAGGGCGCTGAGGAAACTGAAGTGGTAAATGCATATGAGGGTTGTTCTCTGTGTCCACATCTTAGGTCACTGAAGCATGAGCAGCCATGCTGTGAGGCCCTGTTGGCTCTGCCTTGACTTAATGAGCAGACCCAGAGCACCTGCAGTTCTGAGGATGGCTGTGTTTAAGTCTGAGGGTCAGCACTGGTGACAGGAGCTAGGCAGTGGCACCACGCCATCCTGGAAGGATCTCTGCACTCTAAGAGAGTGCCTAGGGACCTACCTGGACTCAGCTCATACTCCAGAGGCTTAAAGCACACAAGACCCAGTAAGATGAGTGCCCTCACAGCAGCCTGGTGGGATGCCAAGGAGGAGCACTTGACTAGAGGTGGAAACAACGAGAGTCCTTGCTAGGTGAGTTTCTTGCAGGGCTAGGAACTGAACACACATCCCTGTCAAGTGCCTTAAGCACAAGACCATCCTTCCCCACATACTGTCCAGGGGCCAGAGTGTCCTACCATCCCTTGCTCTCCATGGTCATGCTAATCTCTTACCAGCCCCCCTTGCACCTAAAGAACCTGTGCTTGCAGCTGATTAAGTGGGAGAGCTAATGAAGATACTGACCCACAAGCTGGCCGAGCCTCTGCAGAGATGGATGTTATGGCTGAATGCCGGGGGGAGTACAGAGAGGGGAACTGTATCATTATGACATGCAGCTGTCCCACCACTGCCCCACACTCCATGGGTGAGCATGGCCTGGAAAGACAGGAGCTGTGCAGGGCAGTGTGAGGAGAGTGTCCCCTGTGAATGAAGGACGCCAGCTGAAAAGAGCACTAAGAACTGCTCTGCTGGGGCTCTGCTATTGCGCTAGCCACCTGCCTTTGTGGGCACAGCCAGAGGCATTGTGTACACGGGACAGAGGTGAAGGCGTGCTGATGTCAGATCTCTAGCCTGTCATGCAATGTGCAACTCAGGTCCCTTCCATTGTGTGCAGTCCCAGTATGAGGACAGTGCTGTCTTTTCCTATAGACACACAGCCTTTGAGATCAGCTTCTCTGGCTTTTAGGCGGGTGTCCGGTTACTAATCTCAGACCTTGACAGAATTTGACTTGGTCTCTGGAAACTCAAGTGCTTTGAACAACTTTCAGATTCCCTCTCACTCTGCTTTTAGGCTCAGCCTGCAAGGCCAGGTTGCTGATCTGGTTGTACCAATCTACCTCCTTTAATAAAGACATCGGCAAGTGTCTGCCACCTTCAAGCCTGTCTATCTGGAAGTACTTGCACATCGTGGGCCTTCTTCCCCAAAAGGAGGTCCATCCCCTCAGAGCAAGCACAGCAGCTTTATGCTACGGCCACTCCCCTGCTCTGCTATGAATTTGGCCCCCAAGAGCCAAATTCAAGTCCTGTGAAAGGTGCTGGTTTGCCAACCTACAAGGTTAGGGACGAGACCAGACATGAACATAGTACCTGAACAATATGAGTGATGCCAGAATATTGCGTCAGGGAGAATCTGTACTGCAGCTTGCTGAAGCAATTAGCATGATGCCTGGGCTGCGGCTGGACTGAATGGCCCATTAGGTAGCAACGATGCTGCCAGCGTTCGATGCCACCTTCTTTCAAGAGCATTTTGGAAACAGGTTTGTGGGCAGATGCATTTCCAGTCTGTACTGATAGGATCGGTGAGGAATATTCTTCCCAAGAAAAGTGTTTCTGTTAACTCTGCTGCTGGGAATGTTCATCTGACTTAAGGGAATTAACATTTCCAACCCACCCCAAAGCTAAGCACCCAGCTCGGCCTTCTTTCTAGTCTCCTGGAGTCGAAAAGGGCTAAAACACACATTTGTGAACTCTCAAGGTGCAGAGACCCCAAAGCAGTGTGGAAACCTGATGGGTAGCCAAACCTCCTCAGGCAGTGTTCTACCTGAAACTGCCAGCCCAGTTTTTAGTTCTAAATGAGAAAACCTCGAGATTTCCGATTCAGAGAAAAGGTAACCACAAGTAACATCAGTGCTGAGAAGCTGGACTTTAACAATAAGATAATAATGTGCTCTAGGGTGGGGTGGGACTCACACCCAAAGCACTTAACACTGAGTATTATCAGCTACAAGTTACAGCTGGGGAAAGTGAGTTAGACTAATGCCAACATTTTCAAACTTGGGTGCCTCAAACAAAGCACCTAAGCAGAAGTTGATGGTCAGCAGTGGTGAGCTGGGATCCCCCACTGGGTCCCTCCATATCTAGGCAGATTTCCATTTCCACACTGAGCTAGTGGAAAAGCAAAGAGAACCACAGATGTCCATGTCAGAAAGGGTGAGCAGTGAGTTCCCAGCTGTGCTTACTTCCCTTGTAGCTTCCCTGTGGAGTCCTCCCTCCCTCACCCACACTCACTCTTATTCTAACCTAACAGAATTTCTAGTTGCCAGTCAAGGCCCTATTTTCAGCAGGACAGGGATACTGGGCCCTGGCCAGCTGACTCCAAGTCTGTACAATGCTTTGAAGATGGAGAATACCAAATACAATGCCCATGGGCTCATTTAGTTCTGAGGAGGAACATCCCCATTCGTCTCCCTGC
This sequence comes from Pelusios castaneus, assembly GCA_007922175.1. Taxonomy (NCBI): domain Eukaryota; kingdom Metazoa; phylum Chordata; order Testudines; family Pelomedusidae; genus Pelusios; species Pelusios castaneus. The sequence goes on along the minus strand of ML685899.1, from coordinate 3,425,064 downwards.
TGCCTGTTGGAATCCTAGGTGAAGCCTCTCTTGACCCATCCTCAGGCCTAGCCAGAGGCTGTGTGCTTTCACCCCAGACAGACTCTAGGTGAAGATAAGTGTCCTGAGCAGGATACCACATAGCGATATCTTGGTATCCAGGTCAGTGGCAGGGGTCTGATGGAGGAGGGCAACACTGTCATGCACTATCTGGTGCCACTCCTCAATGGTACCCGGGGGCCCATCCGCTCACCTTCTGGTGCCTCATCTGCTTGGCTTAGGGGGACTGACCTCCACACATAGAGGTGAACTTGCAGTATCTGTGCTAGCAGCTACATACCTGGTGTCCTCTCCAGCCCTTCACCCTTCTGCTGCAGGGGACAGCATTTCCACACTTCTGCACATCTGTAAGAAGACCTCTATGGCAGGAGGCCCCAGGACAAAGGAGATTTGGACTCTAGGTTTCGGGCTGTCCCCTGCATGGGGTTGAAGCTCCCCTACCCAGCCAGCACTGCAGGGCATGGTGCAGCTCCCTTCTGCCCAAGCACCACACATCAGGCTACTTCAGTCAGAACATTTTATTTGTAAGAAACCGTATAAAGTATCTCCCTCAGGAAAACAGAATGACTCGGGAGCAGTGCCCATCAAGCCTGGCCAAACAAGCAGATGTGCAATTCACAGACGAGGAAACAACCCTTTGGGTTGAGTAGGTTTCACCTCACCCCGATGTCTTTTAAGCCACCCTAGGACTCAAGCATTGAGCTGGGCAAGCCCAGGCGGGGTTCTGACAAGTCTGCAGGCATTGTTTACACTCCGAGGGAGCGATCAATGTACAAATAAATAGCTGGGCTCTCCTATGTACAGGCTATGTACAGGCATGGATGTGCAGAGTCTCATCTGGCTCTACCAGGGCCTCCAGATGCCAGGGCTTGCAGCTTGGCCAGGAAGGGGCGAGGCCTCCAGCAGTCTCCTAGCTGGGCTGGGTGGCACTGCCCTCCGTGAGGCTGGGCACAAGTCCTTGGGGACTCTGTAGTTCTGGCAGCCACTGGGCTTAGCGCCCATCCTTTGCAGGTGCTCCAATAGGCGGTTGCCTGAGTCGCTGTCCAGGAGGTGGCACTTTGCCAGCAAGCTGGTGAGGTGGGACAGGCAAGCTCGATACCCTTCTCGGTAACTCTCGGTAGGGTCTGGAGGAGACAGACAAGAGTCACCACTTAGTGAGGAGCCAGGTCTGCCTTGGCCAATCCACAACCGGGAAAAGCCCAGGCTGCATTCCTGGCCCAGGCCCAGCCCCAAGGGGAGGTACCCCATGCACTGAGAGGGCCTTGGGGTAGGTGATTAGAAACTGTTAGACAATGGATGAGAAGGGCATCCCAAGGAGCTGGAGGAAAAGGAGGTCTGGCAGGGCTGGATTAACACAGGGGTTTTAGGGGCTGAAGCCCAGAGTCCCAGGCTAAAGGACGGGCGTGGGGGGAGGGCAAGAATCCAGCCTCAGCTGACTGTCCCTGCTCCCAGGGAGGCCCTGCTTGGATGGAATGTAGGAGAGACCATCCTTCCCCTCTGCTGGAGTGTAGCCTCCTGGTCACACCCCTCAGCTGCAGGGGGAGGATTGGCTCCAACCTGCTCCCAGCTGAGCTGACTGAGATTCTCCCCCCTCTCTAAGCTGCCACCCAAATGCCTTCATTTGCAGGGTGGGGTTGCAGCCTGCTCCAGGCTCAACTCCTGGGAGCCAGAGCCACAAGGGGGCTGGAGAAGGATGTGGGGGAATGGGCTAGAGGGGATAACAGGGATGTGAGGGGCTGGAGAGCAGATAAGGCATTGCAGGGAAATCAGGGAACAGAGAAATTGGGGTAGCAGCAGAGGCAGATATGAGTGGGGGGGACACTGTGAAGGAAGGGGGGATGTGAAGGAAGGGGGGATATGAGGAGGGGAAGGGAAGGGAGGCGGGAGAGAGGGAAATGTAAGAGCAGGAGGCCCACTGCCCAGGCTGTCATAGCTCACAGACAGCCAGGGTGTCCTTCAGCTCTGATCTGGGCATAAGAAGGGACCCAGGAAGAACCTATCTCAGCTGCTTCACGGCGCCCACAGCAGGGGGAGAGTGTGACATGGGTCCACAGACTCCCTGACCCCTTGGGGTGCTGCTGCTGCTGACAAGGGAAGAGTGGAACAAGGGCCCACAGGCCCCTCACATGGGCTATGTCTACACTTGTAAATTTAGGTGGACTTTAGCTAAGTCAATTTAACATGTCTATACCTAACTTTAAAGTCAACTTTGGGGGGAACTTACAAAGTCGACCTAGAGTGTCCACACTGGATGCCTAGGTCAACTTCTAGGGGCTAGGGGGACGTTGGGCAGGTCCACAGTGGCAGGGGGGCACCCGTTGCCCAGTGCCAGGGGGCTCAGCCTTTGCCCCATTGTACCTGGGTACAATGGGGCAAAGGGGGACAGGGACCCTGGCAGGGCATAGGGGTAGGTGGGCAGGGCTCTGCCCTGCCCTGTGGGGGGGGGCATGCCAGGCTCCCCCTGTGCGCCCCCCCTCCCAGCAGGGAGGGCAGTGGTGGAGTCCTGGAGTAGGGCTACTCCAGGTCTACACTGGCTTAAGTCAACTTGAAAAAGTCTACTTAAGCCTTAGGTCAAATTAAAATGAGGTTTTATAAAGTTGACTTAATTTTCATTGTCAACTTTATTTTCCTTAAGTTGACTTAAGCAACTTGCTTAAGTCGACTTAAGGAAACTGTAGCGTAGACGCAGGGTAAATTAAATGGACTTAAGCAAGCTTAAGTCGACTTAATTTACAAGTGTAGACATAGCCATGGTATGCTGATGATGGTGAGGGGAGCACCAATGTAATATGGCCCCCTGGATGCCAGAGACCATAGCTCCTGCCCCCAGGCCGCCAAATCTTATAGCTCTGGGTGTTGATCCGCCCTGGGGAGGGGATTCTCCAGGCTGAACGATTTAAGGAGTGGCTGGCCTTGTCCCCTAGGCTCTGCCGGGACGATCTGTCTGGACTGGAGGAGGCAGCGCGGTGCCTTGAACTCACCTGGGGCTGGGGCACTGAGGGCGGGGATCTCCTTGAGGAACTGCACGGTCATCTCCAGAATATCTGCCTTCTCCAGCTTGGAATAGCGCGAGCTCTGCGGGGGAGGAACAAGTTAGGGGGCGCCCGGCCCGGGCAGCGCAGAGAGCAGGGCGCAGCGCGGTGGCGGCCCGGGGAAGGGCGCCACGGGCGGGGGGAGGCGCAGCTGGGTGGCCGCAGCTACTCACGCCTTTGCCGACGAGCGGCAGGATGAGGGTCTTCAGTTGGTTCAGGCTCTCGTTGATGCGCGCTCGCCTGCGCTTCTCCATCAGCGGCTTGAGGGTCTGCGGGCACAGCGAGGCACGGTCAGTGCGGGACAGGGGGGGCGCTCGGGTCGGTCCTGAAGTCAGGGGTGGGGCAGAGAGGGGGAGCGGGGGCCGGGGACTGTGGGGCGCTGGGGAGAGGATACGGGAGATCGGGGCCCTTGGTGCCTGAGTTGACCCTCGCTCACCTTCCGCAGCTCAGTGGCCTCCCCGGGTTTCCGGTGCGCCCCGAGCCGGGAGCGGTAGCTCGGCCGTGGTTCGGGCGCGGCGCTGTGCGGGGCCATGGAGCTGGACGGCAGCAGGATCGCTGGGCTGTGCCCGGGCAAAACTCCTGGAGTGAGAACCGCACTCCTAGCCAGGCAGGGCCGAGTCGGGGCCGGGCTTTATATGGGGCCGCCTCCGCTGGGCCCCGCCTCTCGGCTTTGTTCCGGGGCTGGAGAGGGACGCCCGGGGCAGGGCCGATGAGCTGCCCCATCTGTTCTACCCCCGGCTCAGGGCGTCGCGATCTGGGCCCCGGGCTCCGGGCTCCAGCCTGACGTGGTGCGAGGGGGCAGCGCCTCTCGCCCTGCCCTCAGCCTCATCCCGGGCCGGCTTTCCAGGGACCCCTCGGCCTGCAGAACTCACCGCTCCGGATCTCGTGCTGCGCCGCCCCCAGCCCCACCCGGCCCGGCCCCACGCCCACGGGCGCACGCGTGGCGACCGGAGCGGGCTGCCCGACTGCAGGGTGTGAAACCCGCTGCAGCCACGCCTCTGCTCCGGGGGGCTCGCCCCGAGCCTGCTTCCCCGACGGGCGGAAAAAAGCTCGCGAGGGCGTGGCTGGGTGTCCCCTGGCTCCGCCCCAGACCGCGGGGCTCCTCTCCGCGCTGCCGGCGGAGTGAAATCCGCGGGCCCCGGGCAGGGGGATTCCGCCAGATCCGCCAGGCTCCAGTTGCAGTGTCTACCAGCAGCGCCGCCCCGGCCCCTGCCCGTCCCGATCCGCTGTCCAGGGTGCTGAGCGCAGGGCGCCGCTTTCCGGACCTTCCCCCGCGGCGGGGCTCTGCCGAAGCCCGTCCCACCCGCACCCCCGCTGGGCTAGGGGCTGGCTGTTGGCAGCGCGGCGCTGGCTGGTCCCAGCAGGGCTCTGCCGGGGCTTGATCGCTTCCCACCCGCTGTTTAGCGGAGCGTCCCGCACAGCCAGCTGCTGCCCCGCCCCGCATCCCCAGAGCCCCGGGCCGCTGTCTCGCTCACGGGGGCGGACATCCCCGGCTCAGCGACGGTTAGAGGACGCCAAGCGCCTTATTTAACTGCTGCCAAGGAGCCAGGAGGTCACCCCACCGCCTGCACGCAGCATCCAAGAGTGAGCTGCCGGTGCCCGCATCCCCTGCCTGCTAGAGACTTCTTCCCTTAGGTGGGGCCAAAAATGGATACGTCTTCTCGGGGGAAACTGAAGGGCCTTTGGATCTCGCAGCGCTGCTATTGTTGAAGATCTAGCCGCTTTCTTTTACAGACCCAAGCAGGCTGACACACCGGCCGGGGAGAAGAGAACAGTAAAGGCAGCGTCTGGCTAGCTGGCTGTCCGTCTCTAGGCCTAGCTGCTGGGAAAGTGTAGGCCCAGTACACAGTCATAGCAGCCTTTGGCAGACTTTCACAGATTGAGACATCTGATGGCGCAAGAGAGCATCGTGTTTATCCAGGCTGACTTCCCGTGCCAGACAGGCCCCAAGGGAATTCCTAGAGCCGATCTTTTAAAATAAATAAAAATCTAGATTTAAAATTACTCAGTAATGGAGACTAATGCTCACATTGTTAAAAAGTTACACCTACTTCCAGTCTGTATTTGTTCTAGCTCCAACTTTCGGCCAGTGGATTGTGTGATACCTTTCTCTGCTAGATTAAAGAGCCGGCCCACTATTAAATATTTGTTCCCTGTGCAGGTACTTTCTGACAATAAACAAGTCACACATTGACCTTTTTTTTTTTGCTAAGCTACATAGACAGAATGCCTTGAGTCTATCACTGTACAGTTTGTTTTCTAGCCTTTTAATCCTTCTCCTAGTTCTTCTCTGAACACTCTCAAATTTATTAGCATCCTTCTTGAACTGTTGACACTTGTCCTGGACACAGTATTCCTGCAGCAGACACACCAAGGGAAAATGATCTCTCTACTCCACACCGATATTCCCTTCTGTATGAATCTCAAGATTGCATTAGCTCTTTTGGCCATAGAGTCACAGCGCCAGATACAACCCATTAGCCACCATGACCCCTAAATCTTTTTCAGAGTGACTGCTTCCCAGGGTAGAGTCCCCTGCCCTGTGACTATGAGCTGCATTCTTTATTCCTACAGGTATACACTGACATTCAGTTGCATATTGTTTGCTTGTGTCCCATTTATTAAGTGATCCAGAGTGGTCTGAATTAGTGAGCTGTCCTCTTCATTATTTGCCCCATCTCCAAATTTTATGTCAAAGGACAACTTTAGCAGTGAGGATTTTATGTTTTCATCCAGGTCATTAGTAAAGCAATTATATTGTGTAGGGCTAAGAACCAATTCCTGTGGCACTGCATTAGTTTTCTTCCAGTCTTCTGGAACTTCCCCAAGGCTCCAACATGTACTAAAAAATCAACATTAATGGTCCAGAGAACTCTTCGGCCAGGTCTTTTACAACTCTTGATTCCAAGTTATCTGAACCATCTGATTTAAAAATGTCAGCTTCTGTTTAATATCCTCCTGTGATAGTGGAATGGAAAGGATGTTATCATCCCCTATGCTGAGACTGACCCATCTGTTTTTCCCTCCCAAAAAGAGAACAGAAATGTTTATTGAACACTTCTGGCTTTGCTATATTGTTATTGATAAGTCTGTCATTTCCATCTAGTAATGCACCAGACTATTCTCTGGATTCTTTGTGTTCCTAATATATTTTTTAAATGACACATTGACCTTAATTCTGTGGGCCATAGATTTCTCTTTGTGTCTCTTGGCTTCCCTTATTAATGTTCTAATTTTCCTTTCTTGTGATTTATATTCATTACTACCATCTTCCCCTTTGCTCCCCTTGTTATATATTTTCTTTCAGACCAGTGTTGGGCTATTTACGGTATGGCATTTACCTTGCCTTTCTGTTCACATGCTCACAGCTGCAAAAAGTGGAGTTGTGTGGCATGGCTAAGCCAGCTTCTTACGGGACAGGAGACAGAAAATGGAAAATAGGAAGGAGCAGAAGTATGGTGGGGAAGGGAATGAACACCTCAAAGGGACTCACATCCAAGTGCTCTTCAGGATTTTTCCCAGCCTGACAGAAGGATGATGTCATCTGGTTCCCTCTCTCTGGCCAGGAATCTTTGGGCATCAGGACAGTTAAGTCTCAGTGGTGTGATGGCAGGTCCCAGGGCATAGTGGCAGTCATGCCAGTGACCATGGTTCACTAAAGCTGTTGCATCCATCAACCATCCAGTCTACAAGCCATCTTAGCCCAGTGGGACCCAGAAAAGTAGCCCAAGATGGGGTGAAATCCTGGTTCCATTCCAGGCACCCAATCAAACCAGTAGGAATTCCAATTACTGGGACGTTCTTCCTTTTTTAGCACCTGCCTGGTCTCTTGCATGGCAAACCTGAGTAGCACCAGGAGTCATTAAGCCCTCTAATTTCTTCCTTCAGTTTAAATAAGCCAGGTCCATCCCGGACTTATTATTAGAAATCATGGCATAAAAGGAGATGCTGGGCTTTGACTCTGAGGCCTCACTCTGCACAGCAGAGCTATGTGTGCTAAGGGCCAGAGACCCTGGTCTCTGCAGAGCTAAAGCTTCACTCTAGGTTCCTGACTCATTGGCCCCAGACAGTGCAGGGTGCTAGAGTGGAGGGGGTGGGGGAGCAAAGGCAGTGCTGGGTGTTCCTGAGTGAGATGGGACTGAGGTCCAGCTGCCTGGCATAGCGGGCTATCCTCTGCTGGCTCCTCAGCAGCAGCCAACCCTGATCTCCCTCTCCTGATTGTGTGATAAGTCCCCAACCCCTCAGTGCCAGCCAGGGACCTTCGGCTGGGCACTGCACGGGAGCATTTGGACATAGGCCTTCTGGACTCCTGGTGAGTAGAGATCTGGGTCACTCTGTTCCCCAGTTCTGAATTGCAGGCTGGAGTGGGCCTCTAGCTTTAGTCTGTGCTTGTCCTGTCCCCTGCATTACCAGTTTCTGTGGGATTCTACCCTGGCACAGATCTCCCAGGCACAGATCTCCCCTGGCACGAATTCCGCCCAGCACAGATCTTCCCCTGGCATGGATCTCCCCTGGCACGGATCTCCCCTGGCACGGACATGCCCAAGATTCCCGGCTACCCTCTCCCTTCTCTCCTAAACCTCACCAAGCCCTAACCAGCAGGGAGACTGGCTTTGCACCTAAGCGCTGCCCAGGCTGAAATTTGTGCCGCACGCCTGCTCTCATAAGCCTGGTGAGCTAGTCACCTCCGGGGACTGCAGCAGAGGGTGCAGGGAGGGAGCGGGAGGCAGAGGGGGAGAAGCGGTTGGATTTTATGGCCTCAGGTGCAAGTAGCTGCGCTCAGAGGCTCTCGGTACACTGGGGCCAGTGGTGGCTTGGAAGCAGCCCCACACAACTCTGCCTGGGCTGCACCAGCTGGACAAGGACTTTGCCTTTCATTCCCTCGCCCCCTTAGCAGCCCGCTCTCAACACAGGGCTGGCAGAGCGGCCCACGCCAGGATGCAGGGCAGGGCAGCCACACGTGTTTCCTGGCTCCCCATGCAGTTCTGGTTCCCGCTGCATGCAGGGCTTGTCAGCCACCCAGCAAACGAAGCCTCGCCTAGCGGGGCAATGGGGAGGGGGCAGCAAAACCCCAACTGAGCCTTTCCTGAAACTCCGGAGTGACAGAGCAGGGCAGTGTCATGGCGGCCCCATCTCCAGCCAGTTCACCTGTGCACAAGGCCCAGGGGCCAAAGCTAATGGCGGGGTGCAAGGCTTGCACCCGCTCTGGATGCCAGGGAGGGCTCAGGACCCCACCCCGGCAGCATGGCCAGTGGATGCAGATCTGGGCTGGAGGTGCCAGGCCTTGGCTTGGAGTGTGGGGTTCCTGGATCTCAGAGCTCCAGCTCTGCTTCCCGAGCTGGGAGATTCTGCCCGGGAGGGAGAATTTGCCCCAGCTCCTGCCCAGTCTCCTGGCAGTGCCGCCCTGGGCCGCCCTGAGCCGCTGTCCAGGGTGCTGAGCTCAGGGCGCCACTTTCCAGACCTTCCCCCGTGGTCCGCCAGTGGTGGGGCTCTGCCCGAGCCCATCCCGCCCCCAGACACCAGGGCCCCACTGGGCTGGGGGCTGGCTGGAGCACCTGGACCATTGGCAGCATGGCAGTAGCTGGTCATAGCAGGGATCTGCTGGGGCCTGGCCACTTCCCACCCTGGGATCTCACACCCCATCACTGTGTCTGGATGACTCAGATCAGTGTTAATGGGAGTCACATCAGGAAAAAGAGAACCCACTGTAGTTATTCCCAGAAGACAGGTGCATCTGGGGTGTCCTCCAAACTCCAGTCTCTGCAGCTACTGCTGAGTACATTGCCACAAGCCTGTTTCCTGCACTTGGGGCTTCTGATGCCTTTGTCCATATTAGAACGGCATCCCCATGGCTATTATTTCTGCTCAGGAAATGGAGATCAATCCTGTATAACTATGTAGCCTCCATGCCCCCTGGCTCTAGGATTTAGGTAAAAGATGGAGGTAGGAAAGGCATTCTTTCCAGCTGTATTTTGGGGGAAGCAGTGTCTGGTCTTGTCCCCAAAGGGTCTGTGAATCTTTGCAATTGTCTCATTTGTTCCGTACGAGGACAAGATCGTACATTGTGTACTGATGTGTGCACGCAGGCTGGGGGTGGGGAGAGGGGGTGTCCTTCGAGTTCCAGGCTGGGACCAGTCCTTTGCCCTTACACTGCTTCTTACAGCCCTGCTTCACTCAGCTATGTTTTGTTGACCAAACACTTTGGGTGTCTGTTGATGTGAAAAAAAAATGGCCAGTGAGCCCAGAGCCTGATCCGGGGGGACAGGACTCTGGATTCTGTTCCTTCCTGGCACTGCCTCCTTGTATGACCGTGACTAGGGTCTCCCCATGCCGCAGTTAACCCATCTGCGGGAAAGTTACAATACTCCTTCCTGCTGCCCAGGAGAGCTGTGTGCTTGACCTGGGACCATATGGGATGCACAGTGATCCCCAACATATGTCAGCTTCTAGTCTGTATGGCACAGGCACTGACCGCACTCACACTCTTATCTCAGAACTGCACTGGAAAGAAGCCCACAATTCTCTTCTGCATCCTCCCAGCACTTCCTGCCACTGTCCCCACAGTCAGCAAGACACTGCCTGCTGGATGGCACCGAATAGAAGGAAATCTGAATCACTCTGTCTCCCAGAGCTCTCCCACACTCTTGCTACAGCTCTGGCCCTTCTGGGTGTGAGCTGCAATACTCCAGGGTAAAGCAACTCAGGGCAAGAATGAGCACCTGATCAGAGGGGCGAGGGAGGGATCAGACACTAGTTCCAGTGCCCGGAGTTCAAACACTGTATTTTTAACCCACCCTGGAGGCTAGCGTCAGCCATGGAACAAGCCACTGGGCTAGTGCAGCCTTGACACTTCCACAGTGTGGCCTGTGGCTGCCCCCAGCTGAATGTGGAAGCACAGCCAGGAAGTCTCACCTTCCTGGGGTCCATCCTGACCCAGAATGTTCATGTGCCTTAGTGAACAGAGTAGCAAGGGGCTCAAGTGTTGGTAAAGCACATTTGTGCCCCCAGGATGGTGGCAAGTTGCCAGAGCAGCCTTTGGCTGTGGAACGGATGGGCCTGTTGGGTTCTTCACAGACCAAGTCAGGCCCAGATGAAGTAACAGGCACTATTGGTCTGTGCCAAGGGTCAGAGGATTAAATGTTTAGCCCTCATGCTTTGAATAGCCACTTGGAAACATGATGCATGTGTCAGAGACACACCACTATCTGGCCCAGGCATGAGCCAACTGCACTGAGAGGAGACACTTCCCCCTTAGTGACTGACACAAAAGCAACTTGTCCTGGGGAGAGTGGCTGAGTGTAACCAATGCAGCAGTGTCTGCCTGGGGCTGCAGAGAGCCTGGGACAGTTGCTCTGAGAGAGGAAACTGACCCATGCATCTCAATGGGGAGTGACCTCCAAAATCTATAGCTGCCCCCCTTTCCTTGGCAGTGGAAGGCTGAGGGGGCCTTGAGGCTGCCTCTGGGAGGAGATGGGGGCTCGCTGCTGCTTCCCTGACCTTTCTGGGGAGGCAGGAACACCCTTCTCCATGGAGGGGGGGCTAGGACCCCACATTACCTTATTCCAGCACTGGCCCTCTTGGGGCCTGGAGATCACACAAGCAGCTGCCTTTGGCCTGGTGATGGTATCACAGGGACTCATCCTACATTGGGTTTTCGGTTACTGTCCACTACCTGCCTGGGCTGCTTCCCTCCACTTCACAGAGCCTGCTCGGCGACAGACCCATAGCAGAACCCTCAGCCACCCCCCTACCCCCACCCAATAGGTTGTTTATTTTTTCCTTTGCTTTTCAGACCTTCCTACTACCTCCAGTTAAAACAGACACAGTCCCTGTTTTCGGAAGCAATCATGGGCTGAGATAAACTTGGGCTCAAAATGTAAACTCAGCCAAGCTAAATGCTTGTGAGTGCCACAGGCTGCTGGGGTCAGATAGCTCATAGCTGGGGTGTCCCTGGAGACCAGCTCTGGTTGAATGTGTGTTCTCATAGATCCCCTGCAGACACTGGCTCCCGCCCCTGACAGCCGGATGGGGACTCCAATGATGGATGCTGGGGGATAGACCAGAGAGGCATGTGCCATTGAGTGTCCCATCTGCCATCCGAACTGCCTGAATCAGAGACAGCCACTCCCTGCCTTTGCAGGATCCAGAGGGTGCTGGAAGGTGAAGGTGCAGCAAGAATCTGAACACAAAGTAACATCAACAGAAGTCAGTGATATGCTTCATGATCTGGGTAGGAAAATAATCTTATTCATACCCTTCTGTGAGCTGGAGTAGGGGAGTTCATATTTGGTGTGTGTTTGCCTGGGGTTTGCTCCTTTTCTTTTGCCACTGTGTGGATTTTGAGGGGTTTATTGCATGTTTGGCAGGAGAGCAGGTGAGCTTGAGTGGAGACATAAGACCGGCTTGGGTCAGACCAGTGGTCTGTCTAGCCCAATGTCCTGTCTGCCAATGCCAGATACTTCAGAGAGAATGAACAGAGCAGGGCAATTGTCAAATGATACAAGGTAAGACTGGCATTCACAACACTACAAACAAGGAGTCATGTGGCACCATTCATCTGTACTTCTCCATCCTCAAGCATCTGACAAAATGGATTTTTTCCCACAAAATCTCATGCAATAAATATATTTGTTAGTTTTTAAAAGTGCCACAGGATTCCTTGTTCGTTTTGCTGAATTAGACTAACACGGCTCCCCCTTTGGAACTCACAACACTGACACCTTCTTCTACTCAATTAACCCTGACTGACCAAATCACGACCAGGAAATGAATAACATTTAAAAGTCCAACCGCCACCGAGACAGAGATTTCACCCAGGAAAGGGGAAAATGCCAGTGACTCTGTGCAGTCCAGGAGGGACTTCACTATTGGTATTGCTATTACATGGAAGGCGCTCAGATCCTCTGGGGAAGGGCAGGTTGGAGGGAGGGAGAGACAGATAGACACACCGTTACAGGCAGGTATGCTAGGTCAGAGCACAGTCAGTTGTCCATGGAGCGTTCTTCCAGCCAATCATGCTATTTCTATCTCAAGAAGAATGTAGATGATGCCAGCTCCACTTGGCATCTGACCTCCAGAGGAAGCGGATTTACACAACGGTCAGGGATGCTTATGGGTGGGGAAAATGGAGCTTTGGCTTTTCCCAGCCCGCTCCCTACAGTGGTCACCAAGTTAGTACAAAGATGGGAAGCCAGGAGGAAAAGCCTTGAGCCCCTGTTACATCCCCTGGCTTTTTGGGCGGCCCTTGCTTCTTCATGGCCTCTGGCTTGCTTGGCTGGTTTTGAGTTTTCAGTTGTTTGGCGGCTAGCACCATCTTGTGGCAGAAGCATTTACAACTACAGCTGAGGGCTAGCAAATCTGAGCTGCCATATGTGATAGGAGCGATTCTGGGCGGACCCTGGCAGTTCTGGGGCCTAGCAGGGAGTGTGCTCAAACATGTTCCTCTAAAACATACAAGCACAGGTTCGTTAGAGGCATGATGGAGGCAAGACTTAGGGTCCTCAGCAGAGGGAAAGCCTCTGTTCCCTTTTCCCCAGCTGGAAAGGGCAGGCCAGCTCGTTGCTGAAAGGTCTGGGGCTGAAATTTTGAAGTGAAGTAATAATGATCAGCTGATGTTCTTCAGCCTGGGCTTTAATGTCAGGGGCTCCTGGTGAGAGGTTTAACCAGCAGGGCCCCCGTGCTCTGGGCCTGCCTCATTTGTTCCACATGACATTTACCCAGCACCAGGGGCTGCTCCAGGCTCCACAGCTCACCTCTGTGTTGGATCTGGTCCGTGCTTGCAAGGTGAACATCCTGCTCCCGACTGAATGACAGGGGGATCTTCAAGGCTGGCTCAGAACTGAGAAAAGCCCAGCAAAGGCCTGCAGGCTTCCACGGAGGGACTCTGAGAGGTCATGCCTCGCAGTTGGGCTCAGATCTCTGCGAAGCACAGCCAGGCGCTGCCAGGATCAGAAACCCCTTCAGCAGCTCCACAGCCAGGGGCTTCTGCAGCTCTGCCGACCCCTCCCTCGTATCCTATGGGCAGCGCAGTGACCATCTTCTCCATTCTTTGTGGGGCCTTTGCCATGGCTGGCACCATCACCTCACTCTGCACAGATTGCTGGCAGGTAACACGCGCCTTGCTATCCTTTCTGTCCCACTGGGTAAGGGAGACTCAATGGGGCGATAGAGACCTGCATGCTGAGAAGGACTGCCATGACAGGCAGGGATGCAGCATTCCTCCCCATCCTTTCCTAGCTGCCCTAGGTCACTGTTCCATTCATCAAGGAGCTGTACCTTCTAGTCTAGTCAGGTTCTTAGGTGGGCCCATCAGCACGGTGTGTGGTTTCACTCATTTTCTTGATAGTGTGAAGAATGATGCCTGTCAGGATCTACGCAGCTCCTGGCTCGGTCAATGAAATGGGGCTCTCCAGACGGTTGAGTGATGCTTCATGGCCCAGGAGTCACTCCAGCTGGAGTTACTGACCAAGCTCTCACCCTGGGTACTGAGCTCTTTGGAAAATCTGGCCCCACATGGGGGTGCTAAGCCTCGAATTCTGGGCCCCCGCAAGCAAATTTTAATTACTGAACAGAGCTGATGCTTAGATGTAGACACGCTGGGATAGAAGCAGACTGTCTCCTATCATGTGTGTTTGAACATGATGGAATAGTCAAGGCAGTGGCAGAGATGGGGCTAAACTCTGCCCAATGCAAAGCATGAAGCCTCATGGCTTGACCTTCTCCTGCCTCAGATTAGCAGCAAAGGCTCCATTGTGCTGAGCACCCGCAGTCGTGGCCTCTGGAGAGAATGCATCTGGGACAAGTTTGTGAAGATCTGGACCTGTGATGTTTTCAGCTCCTACCTGAATCCACATCCAGGTACCTGAAAGAGCAGGGTGGGGGACAGTCTGGGGGACTGTTTCCCTGAGGCAGATGTATCATAACACAACAAACGGTACCGAAAACCCTCCGGCCTAAGGACTTAGACCACTCGCTAACTTGCAGGGATAGGAGGAGACATTCCTGGGGGACCAATTATCCCACATCTCTAGCACCTATTGGGCCAGATCAAGGTTCTCTTGTGTTCCTTTCAACAGCAGCTTCTCTTGTGCTTGGTGCTAACCTTCATTAAGATGAGAGTGCCGCAGAATAGAGTTCTACGAATAGACCTTCGTTCTAGAGTCAGGGAACCCGCCCCACAGTCTCCTGACAGCCCACTGTCTCACCCCTGGAAGCTCACGGTCCTTTGGAGGAGTGTGTCTTTGTAAGGGGTACAGACCTGGGAAGAGAGGCAGGAGAACATCCCTTCCCCTGCACCCCCACAACTGCTCAAAGCAAGCAAGTCACCCTTCCTGGGGCTAGGTGGCACTGCATGGTAGAGGCAAAGCTCTGAAGGGGAGGGAGCATGTACAGAGGATGCCATAGATGGATTTTGCACTCAAAAGGCAGGAAACAGAAGTTGACTGATGAGGCTGCCAACCTGGAGGGGTCTCTTTACTAGACCAGGGTTACACTTACACCAGGGCGGATGGTGTATCCACACGTGCACTGGGAGCTCCCAGTGACTCCAGTAGAGGCATATGAGTGTTGAAAGAGAGCAGGGCCATGACCAGAGGCGGCTTTTGGGGTAGGGGAAGCAGGCGCATGCCTAGGGCCCCAAGCAGTATGGGGCCCCATCACCTGCTTTGCCTACCCCAAAAGCCGCATCTGCCTCAGTTTGCAGCAAAGGAAGGAGCTGGCCATGGAACTGGGGGTGGGGAGCCGGGGTCACGGAGGGAGGTTCCAGGTGGCTGGGAGCCGGGGCCGCAGAGGGGGGCTGTGGGAGCCTATGGGGGCCCTACAATGGGCCTTTGCCTAGGGCCCCTGATTGCCTAAGGCCCCCTCTGGCCATGACCACTTCTCTGTGTTCCTGGCTCAGATGTACTGTGCCAGACTCCACAGACAACTCATATTAAAGCCTTTCAAGTGCACTGCTCCTTCCTTCCACCCAATGGCCCCTGCTCCATCTGCCCCTGCTCTACACCTGATCAGTGCCCAACAGATGATAATGATCAACAGGCACCACTGAGCTACAGTGGGGTCACACCAGTGAGCAACGCCAGAGCCCATCCCCACCCCTTGCATCATCCATCTTCTGCTGCGACTGCCCTAAATCCAGGAACACACCCACTAGCCACAGTCACTCTCGTACTCATGGTTTGTTTGCTTCTTCTTATAAGCTGCAATCATTCTCACAAGGACGTTGCTGATCATTTCCAGCATTGCTAGTGCTGGTGCGTTTCTCTGCCTGCTGTTGGGATTTAAATATTTCAGCTACTGTCAGGAACCTCTGGCGAAACAACACTGTCTCCGCCTGGCTGCAGGACTCTTCTTCCTCTCAGGTATGTTCTCCCTGGAACTCGAAAATAAGAAATGTTCAACCAAAAGCACTCCCTCCAGGAGACGCCATCGCAAGTGGAGTGGGGAAGATGGCTGGGAGATTGAAAGGCCATGCAAACAGTCAGTGAATGAAGGTCCCACACACATGCAAATACATTAACATGTATATGCCTGCACATGCACATGGCTGTCTGGAAATGAGAGTTGGTCAGGAAATTATTTAGTTTTTTCCCCATAAAATTTTTCAGGAAAAGTTTTCAATGATAAATGCTGGGTTTTAATGGAAAAATGAAGAACTTTCCCTTTTTGGTTTCCAAAAACAAAACAAATATATTTTTTAAAATCAAAATCCTTTAATTGAAAATGTTATATATAACTAGAAGAGAGAGTGGGATTTGCAAACAAATGTTGCTTTTGTCCCAAATTCCTTGCTTGATAGAAAAACTTCATGGAAAAAATTTCAGTCAACTCTGTGGGGGACTCCCTGAAAATGCTCATTGAAGCCTCCCAGACATCATTTTGAAGAGCCCCTTTGACACAGTCGCCTGGGGTCGGGGCAGTTCTGCTCCTCTGGCTGCAGAAGATGCACCACCTATAAAAGCAAATCTCAGATACCATGCCCTCATCACACAAAGCAAGCCTAGTATGACTGTCGCCACTTCCTAAATAACACACAGCAGGCTGGCAGGCTACAGAGCCCTTCACAGAAATGCAGGGGTGTTCCACTGCCTTAGCCTGGCAGCTGGACCAGGTGTGGCATATTAGCTCTAGTCCTGGGCATATGAAAGAGCTTCTCTCTTTGCAGCAGAAGGAAGTACGAGCAGGAACAGTGGGGTCCTGTATGGAGCAGCACTAGAACAAGCCAGACGGGCGCAAGATCAGACAGGACATTTATGTTTGTTGTTATTAAAGTTTGCTTATGAAGGAAACCCCAGGAAGTGTCATTGTGCATGTGTGTAAGGGGAAGCCAAGCCCTGTGTGATGAATGTGGTATAACCATGGTAAGAGCAAGATGGAATCCCACTGGCTTGCAGACTTCAGAGGAAAAAGACAAAGACCCTGGCATTATTTCTAAATGATTGTTTATGGCAAGATCTGAGGGCAGCTAGTGAGCGTCTCTTCTTTTCACCCTCTGCCCTTTGGAAAGCCCCACAGGGGCCCCTTGCACACCAATATCTGCCCAAGTACACAATGAACCATGGCAGCGGATGGGAGGTTTTGCTCCCTGGGGTCAGTCCCATGCATAGGGGGAATCACAGAGTTCTGTGCTTTGTTTCAGGCATTTCAACCTCTGCTGGTGTCATAAGATACTGCGTGTATGTCTATTCCCTGCACCATTATGAGGTACAGTCACCCGGCGTTACTGCTAGTTATTTACTGAGTACCGCTAGATGCACAAGGCACTTTACATAGAGATGAGAAAGAAGAGTGCCTTCTTGCCCAGGAACTTACAGTGGAGTTCTGAGCTGGATGAGGAAACTGGGATACATAGGAGCTGGAGTTGCCCTAGGAATAATGGTGCATTGGGCACTTTTGAACAGCTCCCATGAAGCTGTCCCACCCCTCTCTTTGATGAATGAGCTGGTTTTTGACTAACAGCCATTTTGGTTTGGTTCTGTGATCCAGCAAACATCTGGGAAGCACCAACACATCCCATTTGGGTCCCCTCCTATCAGAGCAAAGGGCAGACTGGGAAGTGTGAATGATGCTGTTAGGGAGAGAGCCCTAGAAATCCAGGATCACTCTTTTAAACATGGATCAATTTCTCTCTCTTTCAGGACACCTTCTGCTCCCCTTTATACCTTGGCACCTCTAGTGAGCTAACTAGGGTGGTATGTATGTAACTGAGGGCAGAATCTGTCCCTCCATCATTCACCACCTTCAAACCTAAGCCAACAGAGTGCCCCCAGGGTGAACATGACAGTTTCTGTTGGTCACACTCAGCTGTCTTGGCATTTTGCTTTTGTTTTACAGGTGTCACTCAAGATCCCAGGATTCCCAAGCTTTGAGTACGGTTACTCCCTCTGGATGGCTCTGGGGGGCAGCTTGGGGGCTATTGTTGCTGCTGGCATATCATGCTATGAGGTCCCATTTAAGAAAGATCCCAGCACAAATTCAGCAAAGGAAGTAGCTGCGAGTGGGCACAGAGCTGGCAAGGACATCGTGCATGTGTGTACATATGTGTGAGTGAGAAGAGATCTTGTCAGGGACATCAGCAGTATCACAGGAAGTCACAGCTTTCATGGGAAGATGCACTCCAAGTTCCACTGGATTCCCTTCATGGACTCACAGGATAGTTCCAATGTGCAGTGCCCAACCCCATCAGTATCCCAGTCCATCACCTCTGAAGTCAGCCTGGGACTCTCTCTCTTTGAGTGTTCATAGCTCAGTCCTTTCACTGACACTGCTGCAAATACTTTGGAGGGGAAAGGAATGAATCTGTCTGTCAGGGGATGCACATCCGTGTACCCCTAGGTTAGCATCTATGTAACTTTTCTGTTCACTTTTGCAATGTAATTGTATGGTTTGATGCCAGTTATGACATGCAAGGTCCCTTTTGAATGCTCTACCTTATTGTTATGGTGTCATGTTTCCTGCAGCATCATGTATGTGTACAGATGTGAAGCATGTTACAGGGCTCAGCCCATTAGGGCTATCACAGCACAGAGGCTGGAGAGATACATGACAAAGGCAATGCAAATTGAGCTCCCTGGTTCAGGTGGGACAAAGAGAATCACACAACACATGTGGGGGTGGAGTGAGGGGGGAATTGAAAAGAAATGCAGACACTTTGAATGAAGGAGAGGCTTTTGACTTTCTGCTGGAGACACACCATATTGTGAGCAACTCCATGAGACTGGGCCTATCCACATGGCTAGGAGGGCCAACACTGGCTGAACCCCACTACCAGCCAGCCTTGTGTTTAAGAATGAGGAGAGCAGACTAAAGAGTAATCTTGGAATAGTGTTGTTTGATTAGCATGCATTTTATATTTTGTATTTACTTGTGGTAACTCCTGACTCCTTTATTAAATGGTTGTGCATTGATTTGCTATATACTCACTTAAAATCATATTGTAATCAATAAACTAGTATTTATTTTATCTAAAGCTATGCAGAATTTAGAGGGTGTGAATGAGAGAGGCCGGGCATATCTAATTTCTTTGTCAAATGTGCGGACCAGAATCCAGTAGCCTAACAATGATTTGGGAAGGATCTCCATCTCTGTAGGATGGAAGTTCCCAGTGTGGTATCTAGGGGGTGGAGGTGCTCACTTGGGGACTGTCCCTTGCATGGCCAGAGGGCACACACCCACTGTCTGGGACTGATTACACACAGGAAGCTGGTGTGGATTGACTCAGGAATGACTGGTCACCTGGCAAAGTGGAGTAAGTCAGGGTTCAGGAGTGGAGATCAGGGGGTCACAGCAGTACACTGGACATGATTCTGGGAGGAGGACATCACACCATCATTTTCCAACTTGACTGTATTATTTTTCTTGCATTTCTTCACTTGGAGCTTTGCCCCCATTCAGAGCAAGAGCTGGTCAGGGCAGAGAAAGAGCTGAACAATTCTGGAAACTTATATTCAAAGGGAAATTGCTCCCTTGGCATGTTCTTGTTGCCAATAATGGAAGTTTTGCAATTGAGTTAAATGAGAATGGGACTGTGGCCCCAGTGTTCAGGCCCCAATTCACCAAAGCATCCACATGCCTGCTTAACTTTAAGCAAAGTTAGTATCTCCAGCAAAGCACTTACCGGTAAGTGAATGACTAACTTCAAGCATGTGCTTAAGTTCCATTAGTGTCAATGACAATTCCATGCCCAGAGTGTTTGCAGGATCCAGACCAATAATTCTTATTCACCAACTTCACAAACATATTGTAACTAGTCACAGTAGTCACTCAGTGGAGCATCCTCACCAGACCAAGAGAGACCATTCTGAGAGAGGCAGGGGAATGGGCAACCACTGCTAAACTGGCCTAGAGGTATTCGGCCACTGATGTGAGCCACACAGCGCTGTGCATGAAAAGGCTGTCAGACTTGCTTTGTGACAGTTTCTTAGATGCTATTCCCAAGGTCTAGGCTCAGTGCTTTTTTAGTTTAAAAAAAAAAGGTGCCTGTACTCGGCCATGGACCTCGGGCCGGCGGCAGCAGGAGCTGGGGCCGCATCCCTGTGAAGAAAAGGTGCAGGTACTCAGTACCCCTGAGCACCATCACAAAAAAAGCCCTGACTAGGCTAAAGTGAGGGATAACACTGACGTGCATCTCTGCTCAACTTCTGGAAATGTTTTTGAAATCTAAGTCTGGGAGGCTTAGGCCGTGCAAGTATCTCCAGCTCTGCTGGCCTGTTGGATCCAGGTATTGTTCTCCTGCTCTGCCCTTGCTTTACAGAATAAGCCAAAATATGAGTCCAGGCACATAAGTGCTGAACATTCAGTAGATGACCTGGGTTGTCATATGGGCCAGCAGGGACAATGGTATGTGAATATCTGTCCATGATTCCCAACATGTAATTTCCTGCACTAAAAGTCCCTGTGTTTTAGCCTTTTAACACCCCATTTTCTGTATTGCTTTGGAAAGTTTTTCCCTACTGGACATTGATGAGGCCTCAGCGGGAGTCCGCTGTGCAGTTCTGAGCATCACACACAGAGAAAGATGTGGACGAATTGGAGAGAGAAACTTGCAGAGCAACAACAAAAGATAAAAGCTTTAGCAAACCTGACCTAAAATTGGGCCCAGTTAGTCCTGAGAAACGACTGATGGGTGGTGGTGGGGGAACCTGATAACAGTCTTTGAACATGTTGAGAGTTGCTATAAAGAGGACAGTGATTAATTGTTCTCTGTGTCCACTAATGGATAAATTATAATCAGCTTAATCTGCATCAAAGAAGATTTAGGTTCAATGTTAGGAAAAACTTTCTAACTCTAAGGATAGTTAAGTACTGGAACAGGCTTCTTGGGGAGACTGGAATCCCTGTCAAAGGAGCTTTTTAAGAAAGTTGGACAAACACCTGTCAGGGACGGCCCAGGTTTACTTGGCTCTGCCTCACTACAAGAAATGGATTTGATGGCCTCTTGAGGTCTCTTCCCCCCAGCCCTACATTTCTATGATATGCTTCACAGTGCCACACTGCTGTCTGCCGGTGGGGACTGGGATGACAGAGGATCATACGGTGATATGCCTTGGTTAAAGCAAGGCTAATGCAAAGCAAGGGCGTGGTGGGCAGTGCGTTTGTGTGTGAACATAATATGTCTTAACCATGACACAGTCGGACCAGGGCCCAGCATGGGCCAAGGTCTACATGTCTCCAGGGAGCCCTGATTGATGCATGGCTGGAATCACCCAGGCTCACCTGTGGGGTAGCATTGGTAAAGCAGCCATTAGAGTGATAAGAATGTGGTTAGTCTTTATTGGGTGCCTGTGAGTTCCTGCCTGCATTAATGTCAAGCATAATGTCTGTATCCCACAGTGTAAGGTAATAGCTGAGCTGTTGTACTGGGGAAATCTGTGTAGGCTACCAGGCAGGAGAGAGATGTTAAGTAGTGTGAATGCAGAGTACCAACAGAAGAGGTTGTGTCCTGCACAGCGGGAAAGGCCCAGCAATGCCAGATGTTGGCTTGGGGACCATAAAGATGTTTTTGGTTTTGCTCCTGCTCCCCATGAAGATGAGTTGCCCAAAGAGGTCTCTCCCATCAGTTGATTGTGTAGTTCAAAGCACAGGGGAGGAGGGGGATAAAAACCCCATGAAGGAACTGTTTCTCCATGCTGCTTGCACTCTGAGGGAAAAGGTCTCTAGGAATAAGCAAGAAATCCCTGTCTGGTTATCCGTAAAAGTCCTGTAGAACTGCTGATTAGAGAAGCCTCATTTTTTAAAAATTAAGATTGTAACTCATTGCTGTGTGCCCATTCACTTACTTTTGCCTTGTAAATAACCCTAATTTCCTTCTCTGACTTAATAAAGCTTTTGATAATTTACTATAGGACTGGCTACATGCCTTGTCTCTGCTGTGAGATCTACAGCACGCTTGGCTGGGGGTGAGTGACCAGTCCTTTGGGTCTGGCTATGATCCTGTGTAAGGCAGGCTCACTTGGGAGTGAGTTCCGAGTAACCAAAGGGCTGTCTGTGAGCTCCTGCTTAGGCTGCTATAGTGCCTGAGGAGTTGACACTTGGTGGTTGGTGAAATCAATGTACGGAATTCACATCAATTTTGGGCTGTGTGTCCTGCGTCCTGTGTGGCTGCCCTGTCACTGGTACTCAAGCTCTTGAATCACTGCAGGCAACTTTATATAAACATGCTAGGGAGACCATCCAGTGGAGAGCAAACCAAAGATCTCCTGTGTTATTGCTGCCATGCTCTGTGTGACACAGGGTTAGAGCTGGCTCAATGTGGCAAACAGGCCTTCTCATCAAACCACAAACAGCTGCTCAATTTGGCCATATCTCCTTCACAAGTGTCCATGCACTTTAGTCTTAGAGGAAGGAGCTCCCTCAGTCACCCCTAATGAGAATAATCATTGGGACCAGAAGTCAAGTGCTGCTCTGTGTGGGCAGCATCCAGCACAACAGGACCCTAATCCTGAGCAAGGCCTTTGGGAGCTGCCCTCCTTGGCAGAATTACTCCTAGTACCCCTTGTCTGTATGGTGTTTGAAAAGCTCTACCTCTAAGACAGGGAACAGGACCAGCTCTATGAGGGCAGCAGTTAGCAGAGGGCACCGGTACAAACAGCCCCCTCCCCCCCCGCCCAGTTTTTCGTCTTGGAGCAGTGCATAATCTTTGAGAAAAGGTTGTACTGTTCATTTTGTCACGCAGTTTCTACCGGGGACCTGTGGCAAACAGCAAAGGAGTTTGCTCTCTGCTTTAATCTCTCTAGCTAGGACAATTCTTGGGCAGAGTTGCTTCCTAGGAACCAGGCTTTGCTGTTGGCTGAGGTTCCCGGCAGGGAGGGTTTCTGATGGCATTTGTGACAGGCTCTGTCCCAGGACTGCACTAGACTAAACAAGCTCCACCCCAAGGAAAGACCGCGACTCTCCATCAGGATTTCTCCTCCAATGGAACAGTGCTCTGCGAGGCCTTGACATCTGGAAGCAGCAATCCCCTGGGGTACCATGGGCCAGCGACCCGTGCCATGCCACCAGTAGTGGACAGTTGATGAGCTTGTGGTTCTACTCAATGATTCAGGACCAACACTTGCCCAGCACTAACCAAGTACCGCCCCGGCGCCCAGCCAACCGCCCTGCAGGGCATGGACCCGCTTGTACAAGGCACATGGATACCTTGCCCCGTGCTCTTCCAGTGCACCCTCAGTCCTCTGGCAGTCACTGGAGCACTCCCTCCCCACAGTTCCTGCAGGACGTCCAGGGCCCTTCCACCAGTGCTGCTGCCCCCAGAGCCCAGGGACTCCACCCGGGTCCCCAGCAGGCAGCCAGGTGTCTCGGCAGAGCCTGAGAGGCTTTAACCCCTTCCTGGCCTGGGGATTAGCAGGGGGTGGGCGTGAGCAGGAGGCGGCGGGGAGCGATTCTCCAGACAGACACTGAGGGAAGGAGGAGCCGTCCTGGGGGTGGGATCGCCGCGAGCTCTGAGTCCTGCCACCTCCTGGCTGCTCTTCCCCACAGTCCGGAGGGGAAGTGCCAAGACCAGGGGCCATGCTGCGCTGTGCGCCTCGCAGTGCCCGGGAGCCCCAGCCAGCCTGAGAGCCGGAGCGAGGGGGGCCGGGGCGGGAGACACCCCGGGCAGCCAGCAGGAGGGCCCGGGGCGCGGCGCACGGATCTCCCAGCCCCCGGCCTGGAGCTCGCCGGGCAGCGAGGCGCACTCGATCCGGGGCGCTCCGGGCACCGCATGGCGCCCCCCGGCTGGTGAGGGGCCGGCGGCTCCCCGTCCCCGGCCGAGGAGATGGCCCTGGAGCGGGCTCTGCTCGCCGCCCGCCAGGGGGACGTGGACACCCTGAAGTCCCTGCAGGCGGAGGGGCTGCTGCAGCCGGGGCTCCGGGACCCGCTGGGCGCCTCGCCCGTGCACCACGCCGCCCGGGCCGGCAAGCTCAACTGCCTGCGCTACCTGGTGGAGGAGGCGGCGCTGCGGGGCAACAGCCGGGCCCGCAACGGGGCCACCCCGGGCCACGACGCGGCCGCCACCGGCAACCTGGCCTGTCTCCAGTGGCTGCTGACCCAAGGAGGCTGCTGCGTCCAGGTGGGCACCGCGCGGCTTCCCCTTCCCTCCCCCGAGCTCGGCCGGGCCTGGGGCCGCTGTTCCAGCGCCCATCTCCCACCAGGGGCTGCCGCTGGGGGTGCCAGGGAGTGACGGGTGAGGGCAGCGCAGCCCCCGTGCCCAGGACACCCGGCCACCTGCACTGGGATGGAGCTGTGCCTGCTACAAAGCAGGGCAAGCAACCGTCCAGGCTGGGCAGTGCCCCTGGGTACACGGTGCGGGGAGGGCTGGGGAATGGCAGGGCGCTCCTGGCCTCACCCATAGCCACAGACAAGGTGAATGGAAAACCAGGATTCCCTGGGGAGGCCCTTCCTGCACTGTCCCACCCCCCATTATTTATCTCTGTTTTGGAAGAATGAGGTCACCTGTGTGGCACCAGCTAGTTTCCACAAATGCAAAAGGCCTGTGGCAGGACGGCTCATTGCTGGCTTCCCTGCTTCCATCCATAGCATTACCCAGCTGTTCTCCTGGGCCTGCCATGGTGGAACATATAGGTGGCTCCCTGGAGCGGGGCCTGGACTGGAGCTGCCAGCCCTGACTGGGAAGACAGATGGCAGGAAGTAGTGGACTGAGTCTGGGGCCAGCCAGGGCCTCCTGGACTCAAATCCTGGCTCCCACACACACAGAGTCCTGTGGGGCACTCACTTCACCTCTCCAAGCCTCCATTGCCTTCTTCTGCCGAGCGTCCGTCTGCCTCCTCGATAGACACTGTGGGATTACTGCGTGTTCATAAGGTGTGGTGCACTCTTGGAGAGCTGCTGGCCTGTGGTGGGGGCTTAGCCAGGCCGTCTCCAGCCGTAAGCATTGCCAAATGCGCTGTCATCTCAAGTGGGAGGCTGTCCTGCTACACAAGCCACACATGCTGCCCTTAGCTTGGGGGCTGGATTCAATCCCTGACCTACATAGAAGAATGCATCATGTCTGGCTGACGCATCATCATTATTTGTATTTATGAAGGCATGCAGCACAGGCAGAGACCTAGCAGTGAAAGTCCAGGTCCCAGGAGCTTGTACTCTCAATAGACCAGGCAGATAAAGACAGAAGAGAGGAAAGGGACTTGCTTCTGGGAGCTCTACAGTCCCTCTGCTTGGCAGCAGCACATGGGCCACTTGAAGCATTGTTGGATGGTCTTATCTTCCTCTCCTGCCTGCTCCCCTCAAAGCAGGAATCCTGTGTTCACTGGTGGTTCAGGCTGTCCTGTGAACCCACCAGCTAGTACTAACAACCAGCTGTGACATTTACCAAGCGTTGTTCCTTTCCAGAGTGCTTTGCAAACACTCTCTCATTAATCATCATCACAAACACACACAAATCATGAATGGAGCAAATTTCCCCTTTCTCTTTGCTTCTCTGTGAATTGTCCCTGAGCAGATTGTGAGAGAAATTATCCAATATCTCCAGCCACCAATCTCTTGGGCTGCTGGTCACTGAGAGCATAATATTAATGAGTCAAATACAGGCTGAAATCCTGCCCCTGCTGCAGTCACTAGGATTTCAGCCATTGTCTTCAAGAGTTCAACAGAATCAGGGTTTCACCCCCAATCTGCATATCGCCCTGAAGCTCACTCCACTAAGTGACATTGTCAATTTCAAGTTCATAGTCACCCTTGTTCATGTTGTGTTGGTTAATTCTATAAGTCATCCACCGAGGCAACAGAACTAACCTGCCTGGCTGACATGGCTCAAACTGAGAACTGTCCGTATTGCAGTCTGATACGCAGCCTGAAATTAGCTTCCCTCAGAGTATCAAGGGGTCAGGCTAAACAGCCATTTTCAGTGGCCACTGAGGGCCTCGCATGTTCAGAAGAACTGGACATGGTCAGGTGGAAAGTTGCTTGTCCTGAGAACACAAACTCACAGGTCCCTCTCTGCTCACGAAGCTGCTGTAGTCAGCATTAGCTCAGCTTGGGCAGAGGCTGAAGAGTAGGGGATGTGCCCGACCCACATAGGGATTCAGTTCCATTGCCAGGGTGAGAACTCACCAACCTCTGGTTCCTAGGCCTATGCGCACTGTGCTGCACCATGGCTGGGCACAAAACAAAACTCTTGGCTCTGTTGTGATCAGAAATTCCTCGCTCCACCGGAGTGACCTGGTTAGTCTGTGCTGTCAGAGGGCTTTCTATTGTATGTGTGTGTCAGGACAGCACATGCCTTTGTTCCTGCTCCACAGGCTTCAGAAATCCCCTACAGTGGGGAGGAGCTACTGAGCAGATGTGGGGGAGGCAACTTCCTATGCTGGTGCACTCCACTTTGCAGCCTGGGAGCTGAACTTTGGAACTCAGACCCCAGAGGGTTGTTTCTTCAGGGCAGCTGTGATATTCAGAACCCATACTGGACTTTCTCAGCATTCAGAGGTGTTTGGATCAGGCACAGCCCTCAGGCAATCAGCCTGGACTGGGCACAGACATGTTGTGCCCCCCCAACTTGGCTTAGGTGTAACAGGTTGTGCCAGTGGGTTAACAGCTGTTTCTCAGCTCAGGAGTAGGCTATGAGTTTGCTGGAGAATTGCAGAACTACGTCTTGGACTAAAGCCTCTGAAACACCCCGGCTTTCTCCCATACACAGAGATCTCTCTGGAGCTGAAGATGCTCTTCGTTCTCATCCTACCATGCAGTTTGCCCTAGGTGAGTGAGTGAGTGTGAAGGCCAGGTGTCACAGCGGGCCAGGCAGGGGTGGAAATGGCCGTGGGTGTGGCAGTGAGCGTGAGTGACAGGACAGTTGTCCCAGGAAGGTAGGGAGTGGATGTCAAGGGCTGATGCAGCCTGGTGAATGAGTAGATAACATAGTCAGTTAAAACACTCGTTTAAAATCATGGCCTGGCTTCAAATGGGACTTAGGTCACAACAGAATGAATATGGTCCTAAGCTGCTCTCCGGCTGGGTTGTGTCCGCCACAGAACCACTCTGCAGTCAGCCATGCTAGGCCATTTCTGCTCCAGAGAGGCCCCAGACAGTGGTAGCAGGGAGCTGCGAGAGAGACTGCAAATGTGGACTTGCATTGTCCTACACTGTGTGGAGAAGATTCCTCAGGACTGGATCCAGGGGGACCTGCCATGCTCACCAGTACTTCTCCAAACTTATACGATGAGTTACAAGTCCTGCTTTCTCCACCAGCCAGCCTGCGTGGGCAGCACCAACACTCCGTCTCCTACAGCGCCCACTCATGAGCACTGCCCTTTCAGTTGCACTGTGTACCTCATCTAAACTGTACAACCCTTGAAATCCCCTGCAGTCCAGTCCATTGAGAAGACTGTACTTGGCAATTTAGTCTCAGGGATGAATTTAGTTTTTACTCAGTTCCTTTTGTAGCTACATACCAGCAACTCTTACATACAAATGTGACTGGCTTCAACAGGTGTTTACTGGAGTGCAGAGCTCAGGTTTTGGGGCTGGTAGGCATGGATAAAACCAAACTGAGTTACTGTTTGCTCCAGGATTTCAATACCTCCAAGGTAGTAGGTGTCAGAGTGCTGGGGATGGGTTGCTCAGCCAAGCTCTATCAGTTACGGTTCTTGTCGGTTGTGCAACCAAAGTTTAGGGATCAGATGAAATGCTGGCCACCGGATGGGAGAAAGCTGGACACGGTATTTTTGTGCGCCCTGGACATGGCTGAACCCTGCTGAAACTAAAGATGAGCAAACAAGATTATGACCCGTACTTTGTGACATGGCTCTGAAGGCGGTAAAGCTGAAATATAAATGGGAGCCATTCGGATGGCATTCATGTGGTTACACAATCTGTGCAGACACTCAAGGGATACACTGCTGGTTGAGAGGTGAAAATGTGTGTTGTTCCTGTGACTTACCTGAAGAGAGAGCGTGGGAGAGGGCTGAGACAGCTGGGAGGACTGGTTCAGCACAAATCAGAGTCATCTTGGACAAATTCCACTTGCTCATCTGCATTTTCCCTCGTCTGCATTGTCCTGAGCAGTAGTGACTGAAGAGGGGCTGCGCAGTAACCAAGCGCTAGCATGCCAAGGCAGCCACACAGCGATACGCTCCTGCTGCAGCCACGTAGCAAAATGCCAGCGTTCCCTGGTGCATGACCAATGGAGTGGCGGAATGTCGCTCCAGTTAATAGACATGCCCGTGCCCAGGAAGAACAATCAAGGCATTGTCCATTCATGAGGCAGAAGCATCCATGGAGGGGATGACTGAACAAAAGCTCCCCACTATACTCTCAGTTTAAATGTAGTAAATCACTGGGTTGTAGGCCTGACTTTCAATGGGTTGCACATCCAGCCACTGGTAGCTCAGAGGTGCTGTACTTTCCACAGGGATATATGTTGTTGCTTATTCAACAGCTCGTTTATTTTCCCCTGGAGACACTACAGCACATGAACAGGGTCTGCTCCTACCCCTGCATTAATGGTGAAGTGCAGCACTGCCAGCTCCCTGCATTGACAAATCACGAGTCAGGCCTCAAGGCTAATCAGGCCAGCTTTGAAATAACGAGATTTTTTAAAAAGAATAATAAATGTTGGGCTCTTGTTCTTCATCTTCTGGTTTCTGGCCTTCATGGTGCACTCAGGGCACACATTTAAGTTTTAATCACCAACCATGTGGGCTAGAAACTTCCTTTCCATTAATGAAAGCTCAGATTCTCATGTCATCAGCTGACTCCAGGAGCTGAGTCTTTGAGTAAAATACCCAGTGTCATGAGACTTGCAATAAAATCACTTGAGCTGGGAACACTATGCTGTGGTTAAATTATTCCATCTGTCCTGCTCCTGGCTTTGAATGAGATTTAGTTGCCTGTGATAAATACTCGAGGGCTGAGGAAAGGACAAGACTTGTGGTAATTTGTGCAGGGAAGAGCTGTGAGGCCAGGCCATCTAAGCATGTGGATATGCAAAAGGATCTTTACTGCCCATGAGCTGTGGGTAAGTCACTGTGCACGTGTCACTGGCCAACACCTCTCTTGGGTATCAGTCCCCTCCTCACCACTGCTGGAGTTTGGGGCTCTAGACACCCCAGCAACATATCTTGGCTTCCTGCGGGAGTTTTGTAAGTCTTCCCCAAGGTGCTGGGTTATTGCACAAAGCAAGTTAGAAGTCACTAGATGGGCAGAGGGAAGTCTAACAGGCTCCCATACTAGGGCAGAGCCAGCAGAAGTGGGTCTGAGCCATGTTAGCACTAGGAGCGATGGAACTTCCCGCTCTTTGTCCAGCCAAGGCATTGTTTGCAGAAGTGCACCTCCTTCCTAACAAGAGCAGGCCTAGCATTTGGCACAGGTTCAAGGTTCCCTAACAGTCCAGCTAAGTTCTTGTTTTAAGTTTCTCAGGTGATGGCCAAGGTCCCAGACCTAAGGCTGTACCGCGCTCTTCTGCCCTGTTTCTCTCATTCTCCATGAGTAGCTCCTACACATGCAAAGAGCCCCGGGGGGAGGTGAGGGGGGCAATATTCCAGTCTGCCTGAGCTGGGAAGGGAAAGCAAAGGCTTTACTTCGCAGCTCTTCTCCCACCAGAAGCTGCTTTGTGGTTTGTCCCAACCCTGCACTGCTCAGAGCAGCCCAAGGTAAGACTCTGATATCTGGGCTTGCTGGAGCACCCTGTCCC
The DNA here is from genome assembly GCA_007922175.1 of Pelusios castaneus. Lineage (NCBI taxonomy): Eukaryota > Metazoa > Chordata > Testudines > Pelomedusidae > Pelusios > Pelusios castaneus. The sequence goes on along the minus strand of ML685899.1, from coordinate 3,395,874 downwards.
CTAACCCTGTGTACTAGTGACTGAGGATGAAGTGCAGCACACACTGGCTCTATGTGTCAGGGAACTGCCAGGAGGGTGCCTCATGCTTTGTGGCCAGAGTGGCACAAAGGAGCCACAGCTGGCGCTGAGGTGCCATGGACTCTAATGTGAAGCGGGGAGAGGAGTGAGCTCAGAGAGTCTCACGTTACGCAGTGTTAGCTTCTAGCCAGCTCATGGTCTCTCCACGCCCCAGCACTGGCACTCTGGCATCCATGTTTGGATAGTGGATACTTTGGTTGGGTGGTGCTTTAATATCTCTGTGCTGTCTGCCCTTCCCGCCCTGTCAGTTCCCATTTCAGCCTCTCTAGCCCCACCACACTGCCGTTGTGCCAATCCTCTGGTCTGAAGGGGCTGTCACACTCCATGCCTCCTCTCACTCATGGCCTCTCTGCTGAGTCTCCCAAGAAGGGTGCTATTTATTTATTTAATACAAAGGCAGGGGGCAGAGGAGGCCGTGATGTGGACACCTTCCCACTTGAAACCCAGCTCAACCCCCTTCACTCATTTCACAGACGCCCTGACCATTTGTACTTCATGCTCCATGCAGGGCATGGCTGCAGTTTCCCAGGTTGGTGGCCATTGATAAAACACAGCTGCTAAGAGGGCTGAAGAGTCTGTCACAGATGCATGCCCTGGAACATGCAATCCAGAAAATTCTCCCTGCCCGTTCACTGCAGTGTCATGAGCAGCAGGTGCCCCTCGATGCGTTGGTAATGGTAACTGTCGTGTATTCATTTCTGCAGGATACAGACAATTGTGGTGCCACCATCCTGCATCTTGCAGCCCGCTTTGGCCACCATGAAGTAATAGACTGGCTAGTGCGGTTTGGAGACAGCGACCCACTGATAGCCACGGACACAGGAGCATTACCGGTTCACTATGCTGCAGCCAAAGGAGATTTCCCTTCATTGCGACTTCTCTTAGGGCACTATCCAAAGTAAGAGAGAATTTTGTTTTGGGGAGTGGGTTTGGAATGAGTTTAGTTGGTTGGTTTCTGCATGTTTGGTGGCTGTGTCAGAATATCTAGTGCAAATACCATTCGGTTATTCTACAGCTTTTGAACACCAGAGGTGACGCAAGGCTTGGGTTTATAAAGTCCACATTGCTAAAAAGTGTAATTGCAGCATTGCTGCCATTTCTCTAACTGCGCCCTTCCACCCTGGAGCAAAGAGGAATGTGATCTGCTGAATAGCCAGCACTAGAAGTTACGGAAAATGTGCAGATTCCTTTTAAGATTCCCCCTTTTATACATTTATCCAGTTTTCTGATGATGCTTGCTTACAGCTAGTTTTATATGTGGATATGTATGTATAACAGGTAAAAGGCCTTCTTACTCACAGGAAAGATTCTTTAGAATCTAATCTAATTTTCCTTAGATTGTGACTTCCACGGAGCCAAGTCTTCTTAGAAAGAGCCTAGAACATAGTGGGCATTGCTAAAAATAAATACTCAGAAGAACACAGTAGCACACTTAAATATTCACTTCAGGTTCCAAGTTGTACTCGCTTTTGGACTGTCCAGTGGATAATGAATACACTGCAATACTTCTATTGCTCATTCCATACGTGCTGATTCTCCATGGCCTGGGACCCGTCTGTAGTGACTTACAGCTGTGCAAACAGTGTGTAAAACACCCCCAGAGCAAAATCCTTTATACACGTGCCAGAGAGTGGAGAAGCAGGCCCATGGGGTGTGTTGCACTGGTCAGTTCCTTTCGCTTCTCTTTAGTCCTTTCTTCTACAAGTGGCACACACCCTGTGTAAAGTCCTTGCTGACATGTATTTGTTGTGTGTCTGCTGCCCTACCACCCCATCCTCCAACACTGGTGCAGGTGAGTAAGTCTATTCACAGGAGCTCCTTAGGGAGAGTACACAGCTGAATAAATTTACTCACCTGCCTAAGTCTTTGCAGTGTCTGGCCTTCACGAGGAAGACATGGCTTGTCTAGCTTGGACACAACTCAATTCAACAAACAATCAAGCCTGTTAAAAGGATTGTTCTCATTTGTAAAATCTGGGCTTTCTAATGACATGACAGTTTTATCACAGTGGGAAGTCAAATGGTTGTTCTTTATTACCCCGGGGACAAAGGGGAAGAGGGTGGATTTTAACTTGTGACAGAAATATTGCTCCCTGTTGCAAGTGGGGCTGCTGAAGATTTGTTCCCTGCGCTTTTGGAACTGGGCGATAACACAGTTGCCTTTGTGCAGGCTATAGTTATGTAAATAGATTAGGCTGCCCTGCAGCAGAAAAAAGGCTGTTCAAATGTGTGGCAAGACAAGCTTGGGTGTTGTTTAAGGAATGTAGGCTTGTGAGAGGTCTGTGGACGTCAAGGCCTGTGTGTATTTTCAGATGCCACGTTCTGTGCATGGTAAAATCCTGGCGGTTGGTTATTACAGAGTAATATCAGAATTCCAGTATGTTCTGAAGACAGACCAGCTATTAGGACAGTGAGAGCCAGAACCGTTGCTAGGATGTCCTCGTTATGGGCTGCCGTGGCCACTCCGTTTGAATTCCTGACTTCTGTTGCTTAGAACTTGCTCAGCTCCGACCTCTCAGGTGGTTAGTCAAACCGAGGGATGTTATCAGAAATCTGGGGCAAACTCACTGTTGAGACGAGTGAGTGTTTCTCTTCACTTCCAAGGAGCTACGTCCACATCTCCTGTGAGAGTGGGCACGGGGTGAAATTCCTCCTTATGGAGAGACAGCACACAGCATAGGCAAGCCGTCAATCCCACAGAAAGCTAGAGTGAAACACAGATTCATGACTGGCCCTCCACATGGGTGAATTTCACCTGTGCTGATAATCTCTGTTCTCTGACCATGAACCTGCCTCTGGGTTTAATGCTCCTGCCTGGGATTAAAATACTTAGACATCTGTCTCCAAAATAGCTGTGTTCTCTTTGCTGCTGGGAATGGGGGTCCCAGCTCTCAACTGCAATCCTGCTCAAGTTGTCTCGTAGCCTGCTGGCTATGGAACCAAAATGCTAGCAGATCAACAGAGAGCAGCTCTAAGGGGTGAGAAAAGCAGGTCACCCAAACATCGCAGGTTACACAACTTCTAATCTGATTTTCCATGTGGGCAGGAGGATGGGTCTATAAATACCCTGCAGCTCTTTGTGGAACGTGCGTGGTAATTAATGCACCACTTACACGCAAACTTTTCACAGGCAGATTCTTTGTGAACACACTTTTGACAAAGTGGAACAGAATCAATTACTCAGTAATAGAAAATCCAAAATGTAGTCACCTCTATGCCCTCCCCGTGTGTCAGCAACCTCTCCCCCATGCATCACAGCTCACGCTCACATAGTGCCTGACTGGGGGGGAGACCAAAGTAAATCCCTTCCAACAAAAACCCCTTCATCCAAGTGGGCACAGGGGTCATAGGGCAGCAAATGATGAGCCTAGATCATGAATAAGTTGCCAATGACTGATGATGGATAGTAGTTCTCTGATGGGCAGAGGCGAGCCGCCATGTGAGTCTGTCCAAGAACTTCCCATAAGTCTGAGGTCTTTCACTGGTTAGAGACAACACTCCTGATCCATTGGAGGGGGATGTCAGAGCTGGTAACATCTACCCAGTTTTCCCACAGCAACATACCAGGTGTTGCTGCATGCAAGGTCCTGGCATAGTCAGTCCACAGTCTGCACCCAAGATAGCTTTCAACTGGTGCCAAATCACTGTTCAAAAAGAAGTGGAGAATTAACTAGTGGGGTTGGCTGGAAACTTGTGCGTTGGTAACCCTAGCACTGACTGCACACACAAACCTAGGCTGTGTGGGACAGCCGGAGATGAGGAAGGTGTGTAAAAGCTATTGCTCACTGCCTCAGTCCAGGTAAGGGCCAGGGCTGCTTACACAAGTGCTGGGTGGCACTTGCAGGATACCCTGGTAGCTCAGCACCACAAACCCAGCCCTAACTAGACTCCGGTAGCAGCCAGAACTTTCCTTTGCTTGTGAAATGTTCTCTGAAATCCCTGACTACTATAGGAAGACGTGTGTTGGGAAACAGATAGCGACTGCTTGTTTGTTGCTAGGCATTTTTCTGCCTACTCAGCAGCAACCTTGCTACACCCCTGTGACCCTCCCCCTTCTCCCCATGGATCTCCGCTGTGTATTGGAAGGGGTTCAGGAGGACGTTGGTACCACTGGACAGGGCTGCCACCTTAGTCAGCTATGCAATAATCAGGACCTAGCCAGAGCAGGCAGAGGAGCAGGAGCCAGGCCCTGGGCTCAGCATTTCTACCCTTCAGATTGTGGCTGAGGAAAGTGGTGTGCTGGCAGTCTGACACTCCAGTCCCCTTCACCCCCCATAACAGACAGGCCAGCAGAATTCACTCAGGTGTTCCACAGCCCCTGTAACCCAGAGCTCTGAGGGCAGAACTCCCCAGCTGGGATTTCCTGTGGCCATGGAGCAGCATGCTGAAAAGGAGTTAGCCACTCACATGGGACCAGTGGAGCTGGAAGGGACATGAACCCCAGCAATGAGAACTGGCCAGCACATGGCAGTGAGCTAGCATCTTCTAGATCCAGAGCCTGCCTTATTTCCAAGCTAGGAGCATGCCTCCTGCAGGAGTAGAAAATGTCCTCCTCATCTGGATTCCTTTAAAAGGCATCTCAGGGAGAGTTAGACCAGGTGTGGGGAATTTGGCAAAAGGACCTGTCTCCCAGGCCCCACTCTAAGCAGAGAGTCAGCACCTGGGGCAGTGAGCGGGCAATGCAGGTGTCCACTCCCTGCTTGGGATTATGCTGGCCTGAGGGAGCAGCTTTGCCCACTATTGGAGGCTGTCTGTGTCTCACTGTGGCCAGTCCTGCCCAGTTCTCTGGTGCTAGAGAAATGGGCTGTGTGAATAAAAGGCCTGAATGTGGAAAAACCCAGGGTTTCCCCTGCTCCTTTCGCTGCCCAAGCTGTATCCTGCAGGATGGTGGCTTTGAATCATTTCTGGTACCACTCTGGCCTGGCCTCTTTGGAAGAATCAGGCATAAGTCTGTGCTGCAGGCAGCTACCAGAGCTAGTATGGCAGGGCAAGTCCTCTGTTCGTAGTGCCTGTGGGAAGCATGCAGTTCCTGTCGGATAGCTCCGTACTCTGCCACAGGGAGAAACACAGACAATACAAAATCCACACATCCCCCATCCAGAATGGTCTGTTCTGGGTTTCCCCCAAAAGCAGGGAGTGGAGGGAGGGGATATCTCTAGGTAGGAGAGAGAGATAAATATGGCCAGGCCTTGGCTTCTGAGAGCGATGGAAGGAATTTGATACTAGACCCAGAGTTATCAGTTCTTTAGGCTGAATGTGATCATTGAGGATAGGAAAGCTCCCCATTTCCCATGGAGAAGCTGAACAGGAATGTAGCTTGGGTGTCACTTCAGCCCTCCCGTGTGTAGCTTTATACACTAGGACACACCCCTGGGCTGGGATCACAGCTGTAGGGGCAACAGGAAGCCTGGCTTGCTCTGGTTTCACAGGAATTGAGGGAGTTCATGTGCTGTGTACGAAATACCACTGGAGCGTGTCACGCAGTCAGTCAGACCTTGCCTGTAGCTGCAAAAGCTTTTGAGAGCTGCGTTTGCACCTCCAGTAGTCCTTGTGCATGCAGCAGCTGGCACAGATGGGCTCAGAATTCTTGAGACCTCCTTGTGTCTGCAGGGCCAGCTTAATGCAGGGGCTTTATGGGCTGCAGTCAAGGGCCCTGGGCTAATGGGGGCCACACAAAAATTGAGCTGTCTGGGTGTGTGAGGGGAGCCCCACCCCAGCCTCTTCCTTCTGCAGTTTATAAAGCTCACCCCTCCAGGTATCAGCTGCCTGTAAATTCTGTAAATTCCCCATCTTCAAGCTTCTCCCACGAAAGCTCATGCAATAAATAAATTTTTTAGTCTTTAAAAGTGCCCCAGGACTCCTTGTTTGTGGTACTAATGAGGCTCCCTGCTGCTCTCTCGCAGCAGAACACAGTGGCTTTTGAAGAGATGCCTTAACCCCATCCCTGACAGAGCCTGGCTGGGTCTCTTCTTCCCAGCTGACTGCTGCAGAGAGGCCCTGACTATGGAAACGTCACCCAGTTGGCCACAATCTCTGCACCCTGCTGTGGAAGAGAACATTGAAAGCTGTAGGGCAGAGCCACGCTGAGGCCCTGCAATATTTCCACTAGGAAGTGCTGGCAGAGCCACATGGGACAGGCCTCATAAGGGGCATGCATTGTTCCCACAGTCCAATGCATGGTCCATTGCACAGGCATGGATTTAGTGTCGAGTCTACTGCACAGCTAACCCCTGAGTCACTAAAGTATTTACTGAGGTTGGGAAGTAAAGTAGGTGACTGCTCCGGAGACCAGCCACTTGGCCCTTGTTCTGCAGATGGGGACTGCAGAATCCCACTCTTAACATGCCTGCATTGGGTGTCAGGAGTGTCAGAAAGAGCATTAGACAATTACCCGTGCCTCTTACTTGACAAAGCAGGGTTTCTGGCTTTTCCTGTGTGGCTTTGCTAGTTTTGCTATCTATTATATAAATCCTCATTCTGTTTTAAAAACAAAGACAAGTTTCAAAATGTTTTTCTCTTTTAAATGAAAGCCCAGACCCCATGAACTGGTTATGATAGCCGTAGAACCCACTGCTAAGATCAAAATGGGAGTTGCTGTGAGTGTTTTCATGGAAGCAGCAGCCTTCCCTTTATGTATATTTTATATCCTTAATTAAAAATCTTAACAAATGATTGTAATAACCATTGCAATTGCTCTTGTCCTCCATCACTGCTTTGAGAGCAATATGTGTTTAGGCAACAACTTTAACAGAAGGCATACTCCCTGTGTGGTAATGGTCTGCAGGGCTTTCTGCGGTGTCTCTGTGTACATTTTCTTGGATGCACTGAAATAGCATCATGCAGATCAAGCACTTGCCTGCAATCTACTCCTTTGAGAGCCACACAACAGCAGCTGCTGCTAATTCCTTGACCTGAGTTTTCTACAGGTCCCAGCTACAGTGGCAGTCAGCTCTCCTGTGGGTTGGAAATGGTGTCATGCGAACGTATCTGGCTTTCACTGCCAAATAAGTAGTGCTCTGTCTCTACCTGTGCAGTTGGGGGAGCACCCTAACATGTGCAACTTGCAACAAGTGCCCCCTTTGCCCTTTACTTTTAAATGCTGTCTCCAGCAGAGGAAATCAGACACGTCACAGCAGATTAACCCATACAGGTAAATACAAGCAAACTAAGTGGATTACAATATCTCAGGCAGGCAGCATCTGTTGATGTGGCAGTGAGGAGTGTGGAACAGGCACACTGCTCACATCATTTCAGGCAAAAGGCCTGAGGACAGCCAGAGAAGGAGGCAAACTAGGGCTATGTCTACACTTAAAAAGTTAAGTCAACTCTGTTAAGTCTGGACCTGGAGAAGCAGGTCCTGGAGAAGCGCAGGCTCCCTTCTTTCCGGGACCCACGCAGGTCCGGGCAAAAAGGGAGCTGCCAGGGCTCCCCCTTGGAGGGTCCCCTGTCCATGGAGCATGGGAGAAGTCAGCCTCTGGCGCTTTGTGGACAGGGGATCCCTGGAGATTCCCCTGTCCAGGGAGCGCTGGGGAAGACAGCCACCAGCAGCTCCCAGGACAGGGGAGCCCTGGGGAAGAGAGCCGCCAGCTGGGGTTCCCTTGTCCCCAAGCTGCAGCTCCCTTCCCCCAGCCCTAGGTCAACTTAAGGAATTAAGTCAACCTATGGCATCCACACTGGTGTTAGGTCGACTTAATAAGGTCGACTTAGACCTTAAGTCAACCTAACAGGTGGTAGTTAAGGACGCCCTTAAGTCGACTTAATGAAAGTCCGATGTGGACCTGGAGTAATTTAGGTTGACTTAAGCATTCTTAAGTCAACCTAAATTGCTAGTGTAGACATAGCCTAGGAAACTCCCCAGGCCTGGTATCCTTATTAGGGAAAGGGCGAAGAGGCAGACGAGTCATAAAGAGCCAGAGGGTCAGTTGCGTGCACGGAGGTTGTTCTAGATATCTCACTACCCCTTTGGAACTAGTAAAATCCAGGCAAGTGATATGGTGGGAAACCCTGTTAACAGTAAGAAAAGATTTCATAGCCACGCCAAAACTCACTCAACAGAAGAAGGGTCCTTGAGTTTTACTGACGAATTAATTTAATCATGTCTTAGTCACAGCCCTTTTACATTTAATTTTATACTTCTCCTGCAGTTACTTTTGCTGTGATCACCTGTCTTCTTTAGTTAAGAAATCACATGAATTATTTACTCTGGGAGAAGATCATTCTGCTGATGGTACCTTCTGCTAACTGCAGGATGTGAGGCTCCATTACAGGCCTTTGAAATTCTATCTCTGGGTGCTGCAGCCCAGCTAACAGGCAGGACGCAGCAGTAACCTTTCCAACAGGAAGGGAGGTCAGCAATATGTATGGGTTTGTTGATATATTGCAGACAAAAACTATGTTAAAAGAATATAGGTTGCAAATTCAAGCACTCAGGAGCCAGGAAATGCCTTAATTAAAGTTCTGTTTTGCAATGAGGTAATCAGCAGTAGTAGAATGCTTTTATCTTCTATGTAAACTAGTCACTAGAGGGTGATAAGACACACCATTTGCCAGACAGCTGAGGAGTGTTGGGCCTCAGGAATCTTGGGTTCCATTCCACATTCTGGACAAGAGTCTTTTTAGTGGTTACAAACTCTTACGCCTCCATCATTCTCTCCCCCTCTCCCTGCACACCCTAACAGACTCCTGTCTCCTCAGTTTGTTCCTTTGCCCCACTGATCCCGTGTCCCACCACCTGGCTTTACACCCTACTCTCAGTCTCCCACTTTCTGCATTCAAGTCCGACAGCTCTTCCTTCACCTCCATGTTGCCTGGCCGCCTGAACATTTGTGAGCTGTAATTTTCAGGGTTCATAACTTGGCCAGATTCGGATGGCTAGTCACAGGGCCAACAGAAGGCATTGCTACCCCCCTGCTTTTCCAGTCCCTGCTGAAAAACATGAAACATGAGCTGCACAGCACTCGTCAAACTTTATTTTAACCTTAACCAAAAACCATATTTTTACTTTATTTCATTTTTCATAGACTCACAGAAGTAAGACTGGAAGGGACCTCAAGAGGTCTTCTAGTCCAGTCACAGAATCATAGAATCTTAGGGTAGGACCACTCCCACTAAATCATCCCAGCCAGGGTTTTGTCTAACCAGACCTTAAATATCTCCAAAGACGGAGATTCCACCACCTCCCTAGGCAACCCATTCCAATGCTTCACCACCCTTCTAGTGAGAAAGTTTTTCCTAATATCCAACCTCGACCTCCCCAGCTGTAACTTGAAACCATTGCTCCTTGTTCTGTCCTCTGTTACTAATGAGAACAGCCTAGCTCCCTCCTCTTTGGAGCACCCCTTCAAGTAGTTGAAGTTTGCTATCAAATCCCCCCCTCAGTCTTCTCTTCTATAGACTAAATAAGCCTAGTTCCTTCAGTCTCTCCTCATAAGTCACGTGCCCCAGTCCCCTAATCATTTTTGTTGCCCTCCGCTGGACAGGTGATACAGGCCAACAGAAACTCCTTGTTTCTTTTACTGAAATAGACAAACACGGCTACCCCTGTGGTTCAGTCTGAGTCTCTAGAAAACAGACAGGACTGTTCAGTTTAGAAAAGAGAGGACTAAGGTACAGATTTACAGAAGAGGTCTATAAAAACATAATTGGTGTGGAAAAAGTGAATACATAAAAGTTATTTACCCCTTCATGTAACATAGGAACCAGAGATCACCCAATGAAATCAATAGGCAGCAGGTTTAAAACCAATGTAAAGCAGTATTTCTTCACTCAGCTCACGTTCAGCTTGTGGAACTTGTCGGTCAGGGAATGTTGTGAAAGTATATCCTGAAAAGAACCAGCTAAGTCCATGGAGGACAGGTCCATCACTAGCTATTAGCCAAGATGGGCAAGGACTCAGTCTTATGCTCTTGGTGTCCCTAAACCTCTCACTGCCAGAAGTCGGGACTGGACAACAGGGGATGCGTCACTGGATGAATTGCCCTGTTCTGTTCACTCCCTCTAATGCATGTAGCACCAGCCACTTTTGGCAGACAGGACATTGAGCTAGCTGGACCATGGTCAGACCCATGGTCATTTATGTTCTTAACCTTATGCATGGTGTCGCCTATAACACATGAATGCACACACACACTGTACTTTTTGAGTTGGCCTCTACTGGGGAAGGGGCGTTTAGAATTCTGCTACAGAGAGTGAGCTGCACTGGCCAGACATCCCCGATATGTCCTGTACTCCCACTGGGGGCCCTGTCCCCCTCTAGCACAGGGCTGCAAGCAGACTGGCTGTTTGCTCCAACTAGGCCACATCCTGTGTCTGCCTACAAAGTAGCTCAGACTGTAACCCCTGGTCAGCCCACTGCAGCCTGTAGCAGGGATGGGCTAGTGCTGGCCGTGGGTTTCCAGGGGAGGATGCCATTGAGGGAAGCTGCTGACAACTCAGGGAAGTCCGGGGCTCCGGGATGTTTTGAATGATCCTGTGCAGTTTGCTGATCCTTAGGACCTAGTGGTAGGGGTGGAGGGGGGACAACTCCCCACCCACCACTCTGAGTGTATGCTGCACAGCAGCCTGGGGATTGACCAGCTCCCAGAGCCTGCAGAACAATAGTTGGTGGCAGTGGGTCTGGCTTTTCATATCTTACCCCCCAGGATGGAGTGAGATGCCCAGGAGGGATGGGCAGACAGCAGACTGCTGGGCCAGCCCAGACATGCTGGTTTCATGCTTTTTGGCTATGTCTACACTGGCAAGTTAGTTCAAATTAAGGAAGCTTAATTCGAACTAACATAAGCCATGGCTACACTAGGCTTTCATTAGTTCGAATCAAGGGCTTCCTTAATTCGAACTAATAAATTTGAATATGTTATTTGAACTAAGGGTTGATTTGAACTAGTTAGTCGAATTAACCAATGTGGCCATGTTAGTTCGAACTAATTGCTTAGTTCGAACTAACCGGCCCATTGAACTCAATGCAATTCACTAATTCGAACTAAGCAAGTGCCATGAATGGCACTTGCTTAGTTCGAACTAAATTTTGCTAGTTCGAATTAAGTTAATTCGAACTAACTAAAATGAGTTTGAATTAGTTAGTTCGAATTAACTAATTCGAACTAACTTTAGTCAGTGTAGACATAGCCTTTGCTTCCAGAAACCCAGCCCCTTGGGCTGTGACGTTGAGTACCAGGAAAGTCTCCTTTTGCTGGGGGCAGTCCCATCTTTATCTCTACCTCGTGTCCCATAGGGAAGCATCACAGCAAGAAGGCCTTCACTGGCCTCTGGGCAGGACTTAGCATGTATCTGAGCTCTGGTGCCAGAGCTCCTGGCTGCATGGTGTACCCAAGTGTTTTGCTAGCCTCCCCGCTGACACTGGGAGCTGAATCGCTATCTGCCTGGGGTTTTTCTAGGGATCCTACCTGACTGTCACCTGCTGCTAAGCACACTGGAGCCAGAAATGAGGTAAAGCTTTTGTAGCCCCTGCCCCAGATTTATGTGCTAAAAGCAGGGCTTTCCCACTCCCGATCTCTCTCTGCTGAGCTCCAGCTCAGCTGGGCAGACGGCATTTTAGGGCCACTTGTTGCAGCAAACAGCTGGGCCCTGGCAGAAGAAGTGTAAAGCCCTTGGAGACATTAGCCAGCTCCCACCCACACTCTGTCCCAAGCGCAGCCAGCCTGAGGAGTGCATGACACTCTACCGACGACAGGCAGCGAATCAGTATTAATAGGCTGCTGCGCTCCACCTGCTGTCAGGTTAGTTCTGCTAAGTCTCCGGACGCTCTATGGAGCACTCCTGCATTGGACCCGCAAAGCCTGCCCCTAATCTGCATACTTTAAACCTGATCACTGCCACAGGTTCAATCTGCAGGCTTCGTCTCGTTAATTCTTAATCAGCTTGGCGAGCGGTGATCGCTGGTAACAAGCAGCTGCTTATTGTTTGTTGTAATCACTATGGCAACCAGGGCCGGGAACCTGTAGTAAACTAACCCAGATGGAAGGAGGGCCAGGGCTGGCTGCTTCAGTCCATGTGTTCCGGGGGTCTGGGAACGCAGAGGGGGAGGGAGTGTGGCATACTACCATGGCAGAGAATAAGCTGTGATTATTTGTAGGAGAGAGCACTGCAATCCTCTGCCCCTCCCATCTTTAACTCTCTGCTCCCTGTCTCTGCACCACTGGGAATGTTTCCCCAGGTGCCTCTCTATTCCGTGGTTCGCTAGCATCTCCCTTGGTCTCAGTGGTTAAAGTATAATTTGATGGGCCCCGGAACCCTCCTAATTTCCGGGCCTCCTTCCCATATTGTCTGGGCCCCCTTTATGCATGTGCGGGCTCCAGCCCAGGTAGGCATTTGCAACCATTTTGCAGTACCACATGCATCGGTTATTGCTCCATAAAAATATTTATAATTTTATATGGCGTTTATGTCGATAGCAATTATTGTCACAAACTAGCAAACACTGCATAACACAATAAGTGTTGAGATTAACAACGGTGGGGTGTAGGACCTGCCAGTAGCCAGGGCAGGATGGAACATGCATTCTGCCAGATTTTTCTATTTTTAGGGGCCCCGGAACTCTGGCCCCTCAAATTTGGGGGCCCCGGAACTGCATTCCAGTGTGTTCCCCCTTACAGCCCTTCACCCATAGTGCCAGACCTCTTGCTGAGTCCCCCGGGCATTTTTTATTCTCCATGCAGGCTTCCCCAGCAGTACTGAGCTCATGGCACCTTTTAGCCTCCCACACTGGCTGGGTGGACAAGATTCCTGCTGCTGGGTTGAAATTCACCTCCACACAGAGAGACAGGACAAAACTGCGTCACTTCAGACCTGTTACAGGGCCATATGCAGCGCTGTCCCAGGGGGGAAGCGGGGCCCAGGGCCAACTGGCCTAGGCGGGGCCCTACTCCCCCCCCGTGCTGGAGGGCAGGCGGGCAGCTCCACACCCCCAGGGAGCTAGCCCGGGTGGGGAGGCTGAGGCTACCGGTGGGGAGCCAGCTCTGGGCCCGGCCCTGGAAGCGGGGGCCGTCGGTGGAGGGAGCCAGCTGCAGCCGGGACCTCAGGCTGCTGCGGCCGGTGCCCCAGCCGGGGACCCGAGGCCGCTACCGAGGGCTGTCCCTGGCCGCATGGGGCAGGTCGCAGCAGGCCAGCCCAGAGGCGGGCCCCGGCCACCTGCTCTGCCCCGGAGGCGGGGAGGGCTAGCCCAGAGGCCCGGGCTTAGTGCTTCAGGCCGACGGAGCAGGGAAGAGGGGGGCCACGGGGCCCGTGTAACTGCAGGGCCCAGGGCAATCTCCCTGTTCCCCGCCCCCAGGGACGGCCCTGGGCATATGTGGGACTTAGGTGATGTCCGGACCTCTGCCCTCCTGCTCCTAGGACAGCTGTCTCTTTAAGGTGACGGTAAAACTCCACTGTGCGGCATTTCCTCGCAAGGGCTCCTGCAGAACTGTAGCAAGGTAGCCATGGCGCCTCGCCGCCATGCTGCAGTTTTTCAGGGTGTACTGCGTAAGCCCAGGCATAGAATCATAGACGTGTAAGACATCAAGAGGTCTGCCTTGCATCAGGGCAGGACTAAGTATGCCATCCCTGACAGGAGTTTGTTCAACCTGCTTTTAAAAATCTCCAATGACAGGGATTCCACAACCTCAATGGGCAGTTTGTTCCAGTACTTTTCCCTAATGTCCAACCTAAACTACTGTAATTTAAAACCACTGCTTCTTGTCCTGGAGAATAATTTTTTTCTCCTTTCTCCTTGTAACAACCTTTTATGTACCTGAAAACTATCATGTCTCCTGTCTTCTCTTCTCCAGACTAAACAAACCAGCTTTTTCAGTCTTGCCTCAGAGGTCATGTTTTCTAGACCTTTAATCATTGTTCTTCTCTGGACTTTCTCCAATTTGTCTACATCTTTGCTGACATGTGCTGCTCAGAACTGGACACAACTTCTTGTGTCCTGCTTTCAGCACTCCCGCTGACACATCCTAGAGTGATCTTCGTTTTTTTTTTTTTTGCAACAGTGTGACACTCTTGACTCATATTTAGCTTGTAATGCATCATGACCCCCAGATCCCTTTCTGCAGCACCCCTTCCTAGGCAGTCATTTCCCATGTTGGATGTGTGCCACTGATTGTTCCTTCCCAAGTGGAGTACTTTGCATTTGTCCTTACTGAATTTTCCTCCAATGCTTCCAACCCGTTTCTCCAGCATGCTGATACCCAGCTGTTCATGGCACTGTCAGTGACTGTCTGTTGTGGTGTTTAGGATAATGCTCGGCTCACTGTCTGCTCCTGGGTCTGCTTGAGCTGGGGCAGAACAAGCTGGGACCTGCCCCGGTGTTGGGTAGTGCCTGCCAGATTTTGCCCCAACAGCTCCTGCAGCCCACAGCCACTGATGCTGAATTGGAGCCCGTCCCCAGAACACATGGCTTGGGCTGGCTAAGACAGGAGACGCTCCCCATACGGCTTGCCCACCCCTGCAGTCATGACTCGAGCTGGGAGCCTGCTGATCCATAGGCAGCAGCACCAAAAGAGGAGCCAGGGACATCTTCCCCTAGGCCTAGGGGATGGTGAAGGAGACTCAGTGGCAAATGTCTGCCTCTCTCCCAGTGCTCAGAGCACTTACCAGGGAGAAGGAACTGACTTTCCCTTGCACATCTCAGTCTCCATGCTCAGCCACTTTAGCTGCAGTCCCGTGTGGTGCCACAGAGCAATGCTGAGACTCCCTAAAGCCCAGAGCAATGAGTAGTCTCCTGAGCATTGATCTGAAGCAGCTTGTTAGCCAGCTGGCAGGCCCAGGGCAGGAAATTGTGTAGCAGGATCTTTCTGCTCCAGAGGCCATGGTGAACTGACAAGCGGTGGCTTATCTGCCTGGCCACAGGGCCTGCTGGGTGGAGAATACCAGCCTCCAATGGCGCAGAGCATGCCCAGCGCCACAAGCTGCTCACCCCTGATGGGGACAGAAAGTCGCAGACATTCCTCACAGATTTTGGCCCAGTGGCTTCTTGCAGCAGATGCAGTTTGGGGATTTCAAAGACATTTTACCCTGCTCAAAACGGCAGCGTTGTATTTCCAGGGCCCTGCCAGAATTTCCCAGTAGTTAGTGGTGCTGAGGCCCCTTTGACCCAGGCCTGGGAAGAAAGTCCTTTGTCCTTTGTCAAAACCAGGGTCATGTTCCACCCTACCCACCACAGGTTTGCTGCAGTTGCATCACTCGGTGCAGTAGAAGGCAGAGTCTGTACTTCAGACAGTTGCTGCCCAACTCCTTCCACTTAGCACCAACAGCTTCTGCCGAGTCTGCTTTGGGGAGTCACACCATCAGCTTCCCAGTGCTGTGTCCACAGTGAAGCTGCTGGCAGAAAAACCTGCCCCTGAGCAGTTTGCGTGGTGTACTCTCACCTGGCCTGGCCTTCCCAACTCCTCCTACAGCCAGAGACACTGACGCCCAGAGGTTTAGCCTGGCTCTTGCGTCTGTGCTTCTCACAGTCCAACCAGGGGGAAATGGCAATCTTAGCACGCTCAGAACTGGCCACAGCAAGGCCTATTAGTTTATTAGGAGGACACAAAATATGCCAGAGAGCTCCAGGGCCCAATTCTGCTGTCACTTCCACCTGTGTAAATCAGGAGTACCCACTCTGAAGTTAAAGGAATTGCACCAGTGGAAACCAGCTGGAGGTCAAAGTCAGGCCACACATATCTTCACTTAACACCAAGCCCATGACCCACACGCATCTCTCAAGAGGTGACACGCATGCATTCCCCAGGTGCAGCCAGCACCACACAGTCTGCAGCTTGAGGGTGCTGGGGTTAGCACAGACCTCCACTAACTGGCCTATCTCCTTTAGGGCCATCAAACAAATGCAGAATGACCTATAAAAGCCCAGCTGAGAGCCAGCAGCTGGTGCAGAGACAGCTGGCCATTCCGGAGATCACTGGCATATGGCAAAGCAGTTTACTCCGATGTTCAATATGCTGAGAGTCCCAAATCACCTGCTGTATTAAGCAAAACTGAAGCCTGCGCAGCTTAACTCATTCTAGATTACTTGGGAATTGGCAATTATGGGTTTAAAATATGTCCATTCCCCCCCTGATTAGTAGGTAATCTGCTCAAGGGCCATTAGCTGTGATTTCATTAACAGATTTAAAATGTTAAAAAACAGAAGAGTACTTAAGTGCTACCCACATCTGGGCCTACTGTGTGCATAGCTGTGGGCTTGCTGCTCTGGTAGCATTGGCTAGGAGGCTTGCTGCAGGGACAAAGGTGTGCCCTAGGCAAGGGTGTACATGGGGTGGGAGTGTGCCCAGGGCACTGGTCTGCACAGGGAAGAGCTGTGCCTGGGGTTGTGTTGTACACAAGGAAGGGGTGTATCCAGGGCAGGAGTATGCAGGGGGCAGCGATGTGCCTGGAGTGGTGGTGTGCACAAAGTAGGGATGTGCACGGGGTGGCACTGTGCATGGGGAAGCAGTGTAGGTGGGGAAGGGGCGTGTATGGAAGCAAAAATACCACAGGGACTGTGATGAGGTCAGCCTGCATCGCCTTTCCAGAAAATAGCTGAGTTACACTGAATGATCAGTGCATTTTCTCAGTGCTCATTGACCTGCTTTATGAAAGATTCTGGTGGGGCCTATGCTACTCAGCTGCTTTCCATAGCCAACGCTTCCTGCTGTCTTACTGAAAGGACAAGGGTGGCTCTGGTGTGTCCACAACAGAGAGAGGAGAGAGAATAAAGTTTCTCCAGGGTGAGATTGGTACTTGTACTCCCGACAGAAGCCATACTCGACCAACCAAAGGCTATGTCTACACTTACTAAAATTAGTTTGAATTAAGTTAATTCGAATTAGAAAAAATTAGTTTGAACTAAGCAAGTCACTTGCTTAGTTTGAATTAGCGATCTCCATTGATTTCAATGGGCCAGTTAATTTGAACTAAGAAATTAGTTTGAACTAACATGGCCACATTGGTTACCGGTAATTTGAACTAACTAGTTTGAATTAACCCTTACTTCTAATACCCTATTCGAAGTTATTAGGCCTTAATTTGAACTAATTAAAGCCTAGTGTAGCCATGGCTTTAGTTAGTTCAAATTAAGCTTCCTTAATTTGAACTAACTTGCCAGTGTAGACATAGCCAAGGAAATCAGTTGTGCTGCCAGCTGGCTTGCAGTAGCAGGGGTTGAATTTTGAATGGCTGACTAAGAAGATCCACTTGGTTTGGGAGTGCTGCAGCAGGCTCATCAAGCTGCAGCTGGCCCAGCCCCCTCCCGAGGAGGATAGAGGATGGCGCCAAGCCAGCATGGTTTACACAATAATATACAAGGAATCCTAAGTGAAATTTCTATCCCTGGAGCTGGGGACGTTGCTTTTGGGCTCTACCCACTGGGAAAGCTAGCACTGTGGGTTCATGGGATGGCCAAGGATAGATGTCAGGAATCCAGGCTCTGCATTGCCACGTCTGCAGTGCCCACAGATGGGACGTGAAGGCAGCTTATCCACATGCAGCAGGAACCCAGCACTCACACTAGCTCTTGTTTCTTCTGCAGAGGGAGCAGGTGCATTTCATGGAAATGACAGACTCCTAGCACTGGCCCATCTCCCCTGCCCCCCAGAGCTGCTGATTCCACCTGAACTGCCCTCCTCTCACATCTGTTTCTTCCCGTCTCTGGAGCAAAGAGTGCAGGCCTGGCATACTTTAGTGCAGTGCTTGCCTGGGTGTCCGGTGATTAGGTTGGGGGTGGGAGGAATGAGCCCAGAGCAGCATGAGGCTCCTCCAAGCACCCTCTTCCCCCAACCCCCGTTGCTGCAGTGAGAGGGGGCAGTGCAGGGCCGTCATTCACCCACTGCTGGAGGGAAATGGGCAATCAGGGATCAGTGTGTCCTGGGGCACAGCCAGAGCAATGAGGTGGAACTGAAACAGACAAGGCCGGCAGGCTAGGGACAATGCCTGAGCCAGGGCTGAGCCCACCCAACTATGCATTCTCGTCGGCAAGTTAAGGAAGTATGGGTTGGATGAGTGGACCGTAAGGTGAATAGAAAACTGGCTAGATCAACGGGCTCAGCAGGTAGGAATCAATGGCGCAATGTCTGGTTGGTATCCAGTAACAAGTGGAGTGCCCCGGGGTCAGTCCTGGGGCCGGTTCTATTCAACATCTTCATTAATGATCTTGATGATGGGATAGACTGCGTGCTTAGTAAGTTCACGGATGACACTAAGCTGGGGGGAATGGTAGATACTCTGGAGGGCAGGGATAGGATTCAGGGAGACTTGGACAAATTGGAACACTGTGCTGAAAGAAACCTCATGAGGTTCAACAAAGACAAGTGCAAAGTCCTGCACTTAGGACGGAAAAATCCCATGCACTGCTACAGGCTGGGGACTGATCGGCTAAGTAGCAGCACTGTAGAAAAGGACCTGGGGGTTATGGTGGACGGGAAGATCAAGGTTGGATATTAGGAAAAACTTTCTCACTACGAGGGTGGTGAAGCATTGGAATGGGCTACCTAGGGAGGTGGTAGAATCTCCATCTTTAGAGATATTTAAGGCCTGGTTAGACAAAACCCTGGCTGGGGTGATTTAGTGGGAGTGGTCCTGCTTTTTAGCAGGGGGTTGGACTAGATGACCTCGTGAGGTCCCTTCCATCCCTATTATTCTATGATTCTCTGATCCCACCTCAAAGCCAGGCAAACCTTCCCCTGTGTAACAGCAGTAAGGGAGTGATGGGAGGGAGCGTGGCTGAGCCCAGATGTGGTTGTGGAACCGACTCCTGCCCTAAGGGAAGTGCTGGATGTCCACACCTGCAGCAGCTGCTGCGCTCTGTCTTCAAGGTGTGTGTGGGGGTATGGCCCATCGAGGGCACCTTTGCGTCATGCATGGAGCATAGGGACGTGGGGCTGCTCCTTCCTCAAATACCAGGAGGCCAGCATCAGGGCTGGGCCCATTACACAGCAAGTGTTGGCTCCTGCCTCAAAGATCTTTCTGCAGCAGGCGTCCAGCACTTGAGCATGCTGAACCGCTGGCTTCCTGCTGTTGCAAAGCAAGTGGGAGGGGAGAGGGTGCAGAACCCTGGCAACCTCAGGAGCATGAGTGCGTTTGAGCTGGGAGCTGGGGAGTGGCCAGGGGCCCCCTCTCAGCTGTATGGAGCACGCTCGGGCTCAGCCCTTCTCAGAGTTACAGGGATCAATTATTAAGGTGCCTGGGATCTTTTTGCTAACAGAGCAGAGTATTTATTGCTCTTCCTTCTTAAAATATTCAGCAGGTTTTTATTGAGGGCTTAAGAACCCGGCTCCACAGGCAGCAAGCCCCAGAGTCCTCCAGGCCATCCTGTTGATGGATGAGCCACAGGATCTGCAGAGATGCTGGCTGATCACGCTAACCCGGAGGACAAGGATAGGCTGAGAGGAACTGCCTGGGGGACTCTTGCTAACAGTTGCCATGGCTGCAGAACTGGGCCCCTATCAAAGTTGTTTCCAAGTTGCTGATTTCTAGTTGACGGCTCTCTCCAGCTGCGTTCTGAGCCAGCCACCATGTGCAGGACGCCTGCCCCTTGGGATGGGTAGAGTAAGCGCCTGTCACCTCCAGGTCACTGCCTGAAATCCAGCCAAGGGCTAGTACTATCCCATTAGGAAATGTGTTCAGGGTCTAGGTGCAGATCCCACGGGGCAGGTGTCCACACCCAAGAACACCCTGGAGCTGCTGGGCAATGGTCCGCAGTTGGCAGCGCGCCCTGGATAAATGGATAGTAAGATGCACCCCTGTGCAGTGGCCCTTGCTGATCAGGAGGGCGTTTGTGGATGAGGCTCACTCGTGCTGCTGCCATCTGCTCTGTTTGTTTCCTCAAGCCGTCTGCCTGCCTAGGGCACTGTCCCCTCTGCCACTGCCTTCTCCTTCACGTCCGCGTGCATGGCAGTGACCCAGCAAGGCACTGGCTGCTTTTCTCTGCTCACCCCCCAGCACCCTCCTGGGCCCAGGTGCCCTTCTCCCCCTGTCACTGCCTAAAGGGGAGGGCTTCAAACTGCCCCAACGCCAGCTTCACGCTTGCGCACCTAGGACTCCTGGGCCAGCCTGTCCCCTGGGTGTAACGCCTCTACGCCAGGGGTGGCCATGCCCCAAGGCTCTAAAGCAGCAGTTCATGGCTACAATTAGAGTAGAAGTTGAAATCACTAAATTCCTGGCCCCTGGCTCCCCCAGGCAGTCACCTCCTGCCCTTCCCTTAGCCTCCCCTTACAGAGGTCAGCTTTTCTCTGCTTTGCAATGTGTCTCCATCAGCTGCACCTGGCCCCATAGCCTGCTCAACTGTAGCGCCCTGCCTCCCTCCCCAGCAGGATGGGCAGTGTGTGGCTTTTACATCCCAGGAGCCAGGCCCAAGCAAGGGCAGCCACAGCCCAGTTGCTCACCCGCCTGTTCGGACAGGGAAGCAGGCTGGAGTTCTCATTCCGCAGTAGTGTGTGCACACACTGTGAGGGTGTCTGTGTATCTGTCTGTGTGTGTCTGAGTGCGAGCAAGTGTGTTGGTGTGTGCGAGTGAGTCTCTGTGTGTGAGTGCACGTGAGTGTGTCTGTGTGTGCAAGTGTCTGTGTGTCCATGTCTAGGCATGCTACGAATTTGGCATTTCGTGCTCAGTGCAACACCACTGAGTCCCAGGGATTTACACCCGCGATGGATTTGGCCCAAAGCTCATTGCTTCTGCTGACTGTGCAGAAGACACGTGCCACTCTGCAGCACATCCAGCTGTTGACAAACACCTGGGCCGTGCAGCCCCAGTGATGTTCCTGGCTGCACCTGGGCCATGGATTCCCACTGTGTGATCCCGTCTGTGCCATTCTGCAGCACAGAGCACTAGTGCCCCCTGGTGAGTCTCTGCAGACTCAGTGCTGATAGCCTGCAGCCGCCTGCCTTTGATTGGGGGAGGAAGCCAGAGCCTGATTTGTGAGTGATCTGAAAATCTATGCCAAGGGGCAGTGGCTGTGTTACGTGCGGGGGCTGGCGGCCAGGCCAAAGCAGGGCACTGGAGCAGTTTACATAGCGCGGTGCTGAGCGCCAGGGAACCAAACTGTCAACCCTAGATCCAATGGAAATCACATCAGGCCAGGGAGTGTGGCCGTGCCTCCAGCACCCAGTTCCAGCATCCCTGGACCAGAGCCGCCTGTACACTTGGCGCAGAGTGGCATGGTGCTGGAGCTGGACGTGAGGGAGCGGAGTGAGGAAAGGGGAGGGTACCGGCCAGGAGGACAGGCTATCGCACAGCTAAGCGTAGTTACTCCCCAGATATTGTTCCTAGGATTGTAGGCCACCAGTGTTTAGCAGCAGGTTACTAAAAACAGACCCTTGGTACCCCACGGGTCTTGATTTATCTTGACATCCCAGGGCTCTCTCTGGGGGATTTCTCGCTGGTAAAGTGCGCGTGATGGACGCCTGTCTTCAGCGGAATGCCTTGCGTGTCAGCGGATTAACCCAGGCGGCCTTTTCTCGGAGCTGGGCTCCATCCTGTGGATCTCTTCTTCACTGTCCTCTGGGTCTGCTGGGGTGGTTTGAATAGGCCCCCTTCATCTTCAGGCCTCTGAGCCCCGGCTCCATGTTAAAGCCATGCGTGGGTCAGCTGGAGACAGCCCATAAGGACAGTGCCCAGAATAATTGGCTGGTGGACCCTGAACTCCCCTCCACGTGCCTAACAGCTTAGCTATAAAGTGTGCACGAATCACAGCAATGTCACTGTGCTTCCCCCATTCACTAGATCCAGGCGGGCAATGCCTCAGGGCAGCTCTGTTCCTGGACTGTGCCTCCAGCTCGCCACATGGCCTTGGGCAAACCTTCCCTTCTGTGTGCATCCATTGGCCCAGCCGTCAGAGGAGGAGGAGAACCGTGATGCCGGTGTCCTTGTGCAGTCACCTTGGGGACACGGTGCCACAAGTACAAAGGAGGCCCAGGATGGCAAACAGCCCTTTCAAACAGGTCTGCCACGCCATCCTGCAGTCAGGAGATCCTTCTGTCCTGGCCAGTGCACAGCGAGATTCATCCCGGTGGAGAGGGGCCGGTCCCGGGACTGCTCTGGCAGTAGGAGGGGCCAGATTGGACAAGCCCAGCAGTAAGGCTACGCCCTGACATTGCTGTGTGCCCCAGATGGTGTTTGCCACCGGCTAGCAGTGACACAGCATGTAACTGGTCATCCCAGTGCCAGGCGGCCATGCCAGCCTGCTCATAGAAATGCCTGTGTGCAGGGCACAAGGCGCCGGTAACTGAACTTGGATCCATTAGGATGAGTCTCAGAGCTGCAGATGGCCACCTGCATGATCCCGAGGGATGCCATTAATTAACACTTTGTCACAGGGATTATGTGAATTGCAAATGAGCTGTTGTTTAGTGCAGCTTGTTCCAGGCCCAGGAGACCTTGCTGAGGGCAGTGCGGTGCATGGGGCCCATAGCTGTGCCGGCAGGCAGGGGCCTGCCAAATCGAAGAGACGTTGCTCTCCTCAGCCAAGAGCTGCCATCTCCTTTGCTCTCCTCGGCTGTCCTCACTGCAGAGGGTGAGGCTGGCAGTGTCTGTCAGCGGTGCCTGTGCTCTGCGCCCTGCAAAGTGGAGCTGTGCTCCGTGTGACTAATTGCTCCCCTAGGGAGGAAGAGCAGAAAGCCTGCCGTTCTCTCAGCCTCCCCTGCAGGCTGTGGGACTGGCGCTGCTGCAAGGAGCGTGGGATCTGGCCCTCGTGCGCATGGACACGCCATTGTGCGCCTTTGCCCCCCTGCCCTCAGGGCTGACTGGGGTTTAGCTCTGTGTGGGGAAAGGCAGCAGAGCTGGAGGGAGGGTCTGCGGGCACTGAACACCACTGGCCTGTTGGTAATGCAGAGGTGCCAGAGGCAATATTAGCAGCTCCCCAGGGAGTTTGTCTGATCCAGATGGTGCAGAGCCCTGCTCCGCACAGTGCAGCGGCCAGGAAGGGGGCACATGGGACCGGCAGCACCATCCTGCTTTCAGACTGGACTGGTGCTTCAGCGCTGGTTGGCGAACTTTGCCCCCGTCATTTCACCGGCTGTCGCACTCCTGGGCCCAGCTGAAAGGAACCAGAGCTGTGCGCTCTCTACGGGGGAGCCCCCGTGCCTCGCCTGGCACCCTAACAGAGGGCTGTTGCTGCTTGCATTGGCTTGGGAGTATCGTTTATGCCACCAACCCAAGTCGTAATGTTCCTGGGTGGGTTCTTTTCTATCTTCCCAGTTATTTCATTACAGCTTCTTCCTCTGTTGTGCCGGGCAGGGCTGGCTGCAGGCTCGGTGTTTATTGGACGCCTAATCTGCTTATTTAACTACACTGCTAAATTGCAGCGTCCCAAAGCAGCCGAAGGAACAAGATTAGCTTAAGTGCACTTATTACCGGCCTGACCTCCTGTGGCAGTTGCGGAGGCTGCAAGGGGAGCTAGAGGAAGGCCTGACAGAGAGCGCCGCAGAGCAGGAGCTGGGGCTGACGGGAGCGATCTCATGATGCTCCCTTCTGGAGAATGGCCTGACATCAGCCATGCAGTGGAGGCTGCTCCCCTCCCTTTGGCACATGGACTGCAGTTCAGGGCATTGCTGTCTGACATGTGACCTGCTCAGCCTCTCTGCCCACCTGCCCCAGGATGCTGGCCATCCCGAGTGATCTGCTGCATCCTTCGCTCAGCCTGTCCGGGCACCATGGCATGACTGTGCCCACAGGGTCTGAGTGTGTGTGATGCTCAGTCCCTCACTGGCAATTGATTCCTTCCCTTCTCCCATTCATGTTCCCTGGGCATCAAGCCTGGTCATTTATCCTGCTGGGGTGCGTGTGTCTCTGTAGGGCGCATCTGGGCAGATGGGCATGTGCATGTCATGGGTTTGGGAATGCCAGAGGCTGGCAAGGGCCGTGGCATTGTTATTTAGACTGTGGCTCCTGCAGTGACTCCCCAGCTGAGCAGAGAGCCACCCACCAAATGCGCAACAGCCCTTTGCCTGGATCAGCAGAGACTGATCATAGAGCCTGCACCACCAGAAATTCCCCTCTCTACCACGAGAGCTGCAGGAGTAGGCCCGTTAGCGACAGTAGACTTTTATCCTCCATGCAGATCAGCTCCCTGGAAAGGGATAATTAAATGATGTCACATGTATGATGCTACCCCACCCCCCATATTTACACTCTACTGTAATAATCTTTGTCTGGCACATGGTTTGTCATTTGAAAACTCTTAACTCACTGATCATTGATATCTTTGTGTGATGTGAGTATGTGGTGAGTGTTAGGAG
>ML685899.1:3294968-3371581 GCA_007922175.1 Pelusios castaneus | reverse complement strand
GTTAGGAGGTGTGGATACAGGCTAGAATTAGGTGTGTACGTGGTGAGGGTTAGGAGGTGTGGATAGATACAGGCTAGAATTAAGTGTATAGGTGGTGGGGTTAGGTGATGTGGACACAGGCTTGAATTACGTGCGTTTGTGGTGGGGTTGGGTGCTGTGGATACAGGCTAGAATTATGACTGAAGTGTGTTTCAAGCAGGCATGGCAGGAGGAGTTGGTAAACCAATCTGCACTAGAAAAGCACTGCAGAGTTAGGTCAACGAAAGGCAGCTTATGTTGATGTAATTATGTGAGCATCAGCACTAAAATTTCACGACTGCCCCATTACATTGTTGTAATAACACCCCCTGTCCAGAGGTGCAGTGTCACTATTGATGGAGATAGATGGACAGTGTCAGTGCAGACCTGGCTTGCTTACGTGACTGTTAGAGGCCTTCAGAAGCCATGACACCACAATGCCGCACACTGACAATACAATCTATACAAGTGCTCCTGGTGAGGACACATGCCATAATGTGGACACTGAAAAGCACTTTAACTACATTAGTGGCTGTATACTGATGTCCCTTAGCTTGCCATAGTGTCGACATGCCCACAGGAGTGTGCTTTCCTCACCTGGGAGTTACTTCCAAAGCACTTTGAAAGACAATAAGAATCTATTTACATATCACATAAACAGATCCTAGTAAGAGAGGCAGAGACAGCCCGGTGTCTACACCCAGCCAGGGAGAGCATCTTGGCCTGTCTTTTATTTTTCCGAAGAATCCATGTCCGAGGTTTACTGGCCTACAAAGATGGCAGGGGCTGAAACTCATGTGATAAGCTATTGACTCAATGATTGTATCCAATATTAGTGCATTACAGAAGTGGATAGAGCGAGGTCTTTTCTGAAATCTAATGGCACATGGTGACTGATATCTCTGGGACTTGTCTGTATCAACACTATATGAGGAGAGATGGTTACTGAATGATACTGTGCTTTAAAGTTTGTGACCAAACAGGAAGACAGAGGCTCCCTGCCAGGAGAGAGGAAGCAAAGTCAGCTCTCTGCTTGGCTCGAATGTAAATGAAATAGGGTGCAATGAAATCAGTGGAAGCCCCATTTACACAGGAATCATTCAGGGGGTGGAAAGCCCACGGGAAGGGAAGAACAGCACGAGGTTATCTTGCCCCTTGAAACAAATTCATTGAACTTGGAAGATATAAGCAAGGAGAAGAGCCATCCTGGTGCCATCAGTGGACAGACACACGGGAGCAGAGCTCTTGCCAGCTGACAAAGATGTGTCCTTCAACTAAGAGGGGGTAAAGTCTCTGGGAACGAGGCTGAGAAACCTGCTTAGGCAAAGAGTGGACCTCGCTAGGTTTAGCTGTAGACTTTTAGGTGCATTTTCACTTTTGCGTCACTTGTTCCCTTTCTAACTTTATTCCTTTTCCCGGGCCTCACTTAACCTAATGAATTTGTTTTATTTTTACTGCCCACCAGCTTGGTGCTGTGTGAAGGGCAGGCTGTGTTCATCCAGTTAAGTTAAGCAGCTGGGATGTGTTTTGGGTCTTTAGAGGAACAAAGGCCTATATCATTTTTTTGAGCTGCCCAGGAGAGGGCTGGACATTGCAGAGCACACAGCATGGGGAATCTCCGGGGACAGCGAGTATGTGGGTGAGTGTAACCCAGGCTCGTGGGCGCCAGAGGAAGGTGGTGGGGCTGTGGCATGGCTGCTGGGTCCCAGGTGCTGACTCAGGGCTGCCCAGCACACACACATTCAGGCATGACCTGCATGTGGGCAGGCAGCTTGTGCATATCCCAGGCTGGGAGCTACTGAGGCATCCAGCCCAGACTGCCCCCTGAAACCCATCATACTGTGTCCTACCCACTGGGCAGTCACGCCCAAGCTGGGCACAGGGGCAGCCAAGCGCGTGTATCATGATTACAGGAGTCACACCCTAACGGGGTCTGGGGACATCTCCACGTCACTGGTGACAATTGCATGAGAGACAATAATCCAGAGCAGTGTTTACCCCTCCTGTTCAGATTGGTCGGGGGCAGGGCAAAGGAGACTTACAGCAACCGCTCCCCAGCCCACATTGTTCTCATTTGCAGCAGTGTTAGTGCCCAGACCAAGAATGGTGCCACTCCCCTCTACCTAGCCTGCCAGGAAGGCCACCTGGAAATCATACAGTACTTGGTGAAGGACTGCGGAGCAGATCCTCTCGTGCGCACCAACGACGGCATGACCCCACTGCACGCAGCTGCTCAGATGGGCCACAACACCATCATTGTCTGGCTGGTGAGTACTGCCTGTGCTAGCTGGGCGATTCTCACCCTGGCAGGCAGGCCGAGCACAGGGCAAGGGTTTTCTTCTGGCTTTGTGGACGGGCTTCGCCATGGTGCTGCTGCTGTAATGCATGCGGCACTCGAGGGCCTGGGGGCGCTTTGAGTCACATCCCCATTTACAGTTTCACAGAGCATGGAGGGAGCCTAAGTGGAGCTCTGCTCCCACTGATTTTTCAACCACAATGAGGCTATTACAGACTGAAGAGCCGTCTACACGGCAGCACTGGCCATGTGGGAACTCACTGCCACGGGTCCTTTGAGACAGGAGCCGGCTGATGAAAGAGGGAAGAGCTTCCCTCCAGAACCATCTAGCAGGGGGTCTTTCCCTGCTCCTGGAGCAGCAGGACTGGGCACTGCCAGGATGGACGAATGGACCATGAATCTGACCTGCTCCAGCCTGTCCCTGGTCCTGGTATAGGGGTCTGGTTATATGTGACCATGGTCAGAGCCTTGCACCACCTGTCGAAGGGCTTGTGTGACTGGCAAGTCGCTCTGGGGTCGCTTGGACTGGCTCTGAGGTGAGGCTGTGGGCCAGGACAAGAGCTGCTGATTGGGGTTAGTTACTCCACTCAGAATCGACTGGAGCTGCATCCAAACGCTGCTCCAACACTGGATACATGGCCTCCTGCACTGGGTTAGTTCACAGCTTGACTCTGTGGTGTAGACGAGCCCCAGTCGCCTCTGCCAGGGCTCCCTCCTGGCTGCTGGAGAATCCAAGCTCCTCCCTCCACTGGCTGCTCTCTGGCAGAGGGCCGTGCTGCTGGGCTCTTGCAACGCCTGCGCAGGGTCCCGGGGTCCGCTGGAGCAGGGGCCAGCCTGCCTGGCAGCTGTCATGTCACTCAGTGGACAGGGCCTGGCCCACGCAGCTTCTGCACTTTACAGATGAACTTCACCAACATCAGCCTGTCGGAGCAGGATGACGACGGCGCGACAGCCATGCATTTCGCCGCCAGCCGCGGCCATGCCAAAGTGCTCAGCTGGCTGCTCCTGCACGGGGGAGAGATCACCACCGACCACTGGGGGGGGACACCGCTGCACGACGCAGCTGAGAACGGAGAGCTGGAGGTCAGTGTGCTGGGGGGCACAGAGCGACCTTGCTGCAGGCTTTGCCCCGGGGACGGCTGGGCTGAGGGGGGAAGTGGAGCCTCCCTCTGGGGCTGACGTGGTCTGCACTGGGAAAGCTCCAGCCAGTGAAAACTTATCAGAGTGTCAGGGCAGCAGTGGCATCTTGCCCTGGCACGTCCTGAGGAACCGTGCTGAGTGGGGTATGGCCTCACCACCTCCCTGCCCCAAGTGCTGCTCAGGTCCACCTGGGGTTGTGTGTCTCACTGCTCCCCACACAATTCTCGCCCAGCTGGATCCTGGCCAAGTGGGATCTGCCTCTGCCAAACCCTTCCACCCACCCTCTTTGTGTCTCTTTCCAGTGCTGTCAGATCCTCGTGGTGAATGGTGTCAACCTGGGGCTCCGTGACCAGGATGGCTACACGGCTGCTGACCTCGCTGAATACAATGGGCACAGCCACTGCGCCAAGTACCTCCGCACTGTCGAGAACATGGTGCGCCCCTGCACGCTGCCAACCCCTCCCACACGGCCCTGCCACACAACCACGACAGCCTCCCCGTACAGAGGGACACGCCAAGCCGCTGGAGGCCACAGTGCTGGGCAGGAGTGAGGAAGGGGATAGCAGATAGAGGCAGAGGAAGGGAGCAGGGGCCAGGCACATGTGTACAAGGGTGGGCGCAGCCCTTGCTGCGTTTTTAACTCATAGTGTTTGCTAAGTTCAGAGCTAGCTCCAGAAATGGCTCAGGCCTGGACATTCAGTAGCAGCTGGACCGTCTGCCTTCTCCTAGCATCCGTGGGGTTGGCAGCTCTGTCGGGCTTTGTTCAGTTGCCCGGAGAGAACCAGAGAGCTCAAGGCCTCAGAGAGCAGGGGATGTCCACAGCCCAGCCCAGCCAGCTCCAGCAATGCAAGTGTGAAGACTGCAGGCATTGCCCATACCTCCAGCAGCAGGGCCCTTCCCAAGCCCTGACACATGCCCGCTCCCAGGTACTGAGTGACCAGCTGCTGGAGCCAGCAGGCACGGCCTCCATGCTGGCCAGAGCCTGCTGCGCTTTGGTGTTCATGGCTGGGTTTCTGCCAGCCCTTTGTGCCCAGCAGCATCTGATTTGCTGGCAACTTGCTGGCTGTTGCTGGGCCCCTTTGTGTGCTGAGCGTTGTTGCTAGAGGCCGAGGGTGGATAGCACCACGCCCAGCTCCCAAGGGAGGGACACTGTGTGCTGCCAGGTTGCTGGAGACCGTCAGGCAGTACCTGAGCAGTCCCAGTGCTGTTTTGCTGCACTGGCTCAGCTCTGACAGATAGGCTCCAGGACGCCCTCCCTGGCAGCACTCGAATGATGAGGACCAAGGTGCAGGGCAATTGGAGGGCTACCCCAAGCGCGGGCAGAATGGCGGCTGCAGGGGCTCGCTGAGGAGCTGGGACACGTGCACCGGCCCCGAAGGGGAGCCAGGCGGCTGCTTGTTATGAGCTTGCCTCCCACAGGAGAAGGTGCCCGGTCACTCCATGAGCAGGCAAGAGGTCTGCTGAGAAGGAGCCTCCCAAAACCACCAGGCAGCCATTAGCATGGGCAATGTAAGCGGGGTCTGTGGGTGCTGGTGGGGGGCCAGAGGGTGGGGGCTTCTTGCTAGCCTGCCTAGTCAGCGTCTGTTTCTGCAGCCCAGCCAGGGTGCCAGGCACGTCACTGGCAGGTGGGAGCCCTGGTCTGGTCTGCTGGGTGTGGAGCTCCTGGGACAGCTCTTGGGGGATGGAAACTGAACATTCTGCGGGGCCTTTTACAGAGAGATTGAGGAGCAGCTGTGGGTGCTGTAACCCTTTGCTTACCACTGAGTGTCTGCCCCAGAAGGAGATCATGTCTTTTGGCAGAAGGGGACACATTGTCTCAGTGACATGGCAGAGGCCTCCAGACCCACAGATGCTGTTTGTTCATAGGGCTAGGCCTGTGCTCTGTGCCTCCAGCTTCCACCAGGGTAGGAAGAGTCCGCGACTTAGGGTCACTTGCTGGCAGGGGCTGCGTTGTACAGTTGCCAGACCCCTGCTACTGGTCTGAGATTCAGGGAATAGGGCAGTCACCGCAGAGTGTGGTCACCAGATGGTCTGAGGCTGGAGCCTGCGGCTGGGGATGCAGACACAACTGGATCTTGGTGGGGGGCTGGAATCCCTTGAAGGAGGGTCAGGCTAATCTGAGAGCTGAGTCTACACTAGAAAATGGTATTGACACCCCGGAAAAAATCCATGACCTGGTGCAGCTGTATTCAACTGAGTTAAGTGCCCGTGTGGTCAGCGCGAGGTTGACAGAAGAATTCTTCTCTCAGCCCAGATCCTGTCTCTCAGGGAGGTGGGTTACCTATGCCGACAGGAGACTTGCTCCTGTAGCCACAGGCAGTAACTATTCTGAATCATGATAATGGGACCACATGGTGTTGTAGACAGGCCCTGAGACTCTCACTCCACTTATGCTGTGTTGCTTACTCACCTCAGCAGCAGAAAATAAATCTCAGGGCTAACCCACTGCTGCCCCAACATCCCAGCTGGGCCACCCCCTGGGCAGCTCACATGCCCATTTAAAAGCAGTTGGTGTAAGAGGTGGGGATCAAAACGCCACCTGGATGTTTCTCTGTAAAGGTCTTGTGCTGTGTGTCTGATCCTCTTGCTGCAGGGAGGCAAAGGAGAAGCTTCCGTCCCTGCAAACGCTTTGTCTGTAGGGAGCAAGTCACCTTCCCGGTTAGCAAAGAGAACAATCCAGTGCTGTTCAGTGAAGGGCCAGGGAGTTCCTGCTTCAGGAACTACAATTGGTCCCCGGGGGGGGGGGGGGGGGCAGGACCCTGGAATCTGCTGGACACAGTAAGCAAGTTGCCAGGCTGCTCACTGGAGGAAATTTTTCCTTTGCTGTGGAAAGAGGAGGCCCTTGCCCCATGGATGCTCATGCAGGTCCCCTGGGGAGTAGGTGTGAGCAGTGCAGGGGATCTGGGGCAGGCAGTTCATTGGCTCCAGGGCCATATTTATATGCGACTAGGCACAGCATCTTCAGTGCCCCCCTTCCCCAACAGCTGATCTTTGTGTTTTCCACAAGAGGGCCAAGGGGAAGGGAGGGGTTGGCCAGGTCAGTTCTGCATGGAGGTAGAGGCTGAGGTAATTGGCTCAGCCAGCTCCAGGCAGGGGGGAATATTGCTCATCCCTGAGCTCCAGCTTCCAGCCTGGCCAGGGGGTGGGGCCCCAGGAGACAGGAGGAGGTGGGGCCGGAGTTCTGACATGTATATGGGGCCCCGGGGTACAGACCCATTGACCTGTGCAGCATCCGTCACCATTTAGGCGCTCCTAGAATGCTGGCACCCGTAGGCATGTGCTGACTGTGCCTCATTGGAAATCCAGCCCTCGTCAGAGCCCCTCCAGGGTGCCACATCCTGCACTCGTGGGGGTTGCCCTGTTGTCTCATTTCAACAGATCCCCAGAGTTCACTGGCTGAGGCTGCTGGTTCTGGGCTTTGGCCCCTCCGTGCTCAGGAAATGTGGTCCCCGTGAAGCCCACTCAGAGCCAGCAGGCAGCAGATTAACTGTCAGCTAATGAAACTTTCGGGGCACATCTCTCTGTGTGGCTGCAAGCAGGGTTCCACTGATTCTAACCTGGCACTGTTCACTTGCTGTTCCTCTTTGGAGCTGGTTACTGGGGCCCTCTAGGGCCCTGCCATTGGCACTAAGCGACACGAGTGAGCTCCTGGCCACAGCCTCCCATTGGTGCGTTTCCCTGTGATTAACCCAGCCTGCGTGTGCTTGTTCTGCAGAGCGTGGAGCACAGAGTGCTGTCCCGAGACCCCTCCGCAGACCTGGAGTTCAAACAGCCTGATTCCGGCATGTCTTCTCCTAACACCACGATGTCTGCACAGCAGGCGCACTTCGCCATTGGGTCACCAACCAGCACCCTCTCCAACTACGACTCCTGTAACTCGAGCCAATCAAGCACAGGGGAGAAACGGAGCAGCCAGCCTGGGGGTCCAGGATCCAGTAAGTCCTGTCCTACAAAGGGTTTGCTCGTACCAGCAGGGGTTTTTCCCTCACAAAGCTACTGCCCAGAAACGTGTCTAGAGAATAAAGCCTGGGTGCAGAGAGACAGCAGCAGGCAGGGCTGGGGGGAGACAGCTGGGCACTAAGAAGCCCCCCAAACCCTACCCACAGACAAGCTGGCATACATATCAAGGTAGGGAAGGTAGAGGGTGGGATACAAAGAAAAGCAAGATTCTAGTCACCTCCCTGGCTCTAACAACACCGACACAGTCTGTTGGGCCTGGGTCAGAAGAG
Source organism: Pelusios castaneus (assembly GCA_007922175.1). NCBI lineage: Eukaryota > Metazoa > Chordata > Testudines > Pelomedusidae > Pelusios > Pelusios castaneus. The sequence goes on along the minus strand of ML685899.1, from coordinate 3,363,898 downwards.
GTGAGGCTGGATGTCTCCAAGGGTACGTCTACACTGCAGTTACACACCCACAGCTGAGCCGGGCCAGCTGACTCAGGTGTCCATGGCTCATGCTAAGGAGCTGATTAATTGCAGGTTGAACATTCAGGCTCAGGCTGCAGCCTGGTCTCTGAGACGCTCCCACCTCATGGGGTCCTCACACCAAGCCCAAGCCCAGGAATGAAACAGCCCATGGCCTGAGTTAGCTGGCATAGGTCAGTCACAGGATTTTAGCTGGAGTGTAGACATGGCCTAAGGGCTGGGTGATGTGGGTAATGGTGCTGTGTCTTCACTCTGGATCTGCATGTTGTTTGATAATGTAGGTGGATAACTGTGGCCTGGGTCGATAGGCTCACAGGCTGAGCTGCTTAGTGGGCCAGCAATGGCTAATAAGAAACATCCCGGAGCTGCTGTTCCACACACACAGCTCATGCTAGAGGAGACACAAATGGCCCAGTGACTGGTGGACTCTTGAGGGCTGTAGCTGATCAGGAGACAGAGATGGGTACAAGGTTTTCAGTAACTGCAGTGCCTTCCTGTCCCCTGATCGGCATCCCCTCTCGTCTGCAATGCCCCAAGAAGTGAGAATGCTCAAGCCCCACATTCGTGCCAGTCTCTCAATGGGCAGCACCGATCTCGTCAAATATAAGGCGAGCTAGCGTCGGAGCTGTCCAGCAGACACACAGGGTGCACAGTTGGAACACGACACTCTCCCGCTCCCCCAGGGCTCTGGGACATGGTACCTGGGCCACTGTGGCTGTGGATAGCAGTGGGACCTGACCATGCAAATATGCAGTGCATTGCAGGACTTGGGCCTCTGGTGCTGCCTCCCCCCAGCTATACCCACTCATGTTTGCCTAGAAATATGGTGCTGGTGCTACGTCTCAGTTGCTGTAACTCAAACAGCAGGCCACGAGGGGCTCTGGCAGCTATTTTGCCATTCTTTACGGCTAGAACCATCTACCCAAAGGAGAGCCATGGCACCAGGCATAGAGAAATCTTGGTATCTCACTCCAGTTTCACTGAACGCAAGCCAGCTTCCACTCTTGGGGCTTCTTAAATGATTTGCTGCTGGGGAAATACTCAGGCTGGGGACTGACTGCTGCATGGCCATCTGGTGGCAATGCCACACTTGCATCAGTGCCAGGCCCTTCAGATCCACTACTGGCACAGGGGCAGGAAGGGTAAAGCACCTGCTCTGAACCAGCTGCTGTAATGTGGACTGGAATGTTTCCAGCGCAACACTCAACTCCTGACAGGAGGCACTTCTTTGGCCAGAACTCTGGGGTCAAAGGCAGGCTGCGGTCACTCCGGCGTGTATGGCGTGTCCAAGCTGTATTTCTGCTGTTGTTATTTATCCATGCCACGGGTGTGATGGGCCCTTGACAGACATGGTTTGTCACTCCACAGGGATACTCGAGACGACGATAACGGACATGCAGACGTACATGGACATGCTCAACCCAGAGATCCGGCCGACCAATGGCAAAAGGGAAGGCGAGGCGCTCCTGCCACCTCCCCCCAGCTTTCCCCCTCCTCCACCACCCCCCAACTCCAAGCTTCCCCCCCCTCCTCCTGGCTACCCAGCGCCAAACCCCCCCGAGGCCCAGCACACAGCGGAGATGTACGTGCAAGCAAAAAACAACCTGCGTCACGTGGAGAGCGAGGTGCTGAAAAAAGAGGTAATTCGCATAATGCTGCAGGGGACACCCTCTTCAAAGGCACATTCCCCCTGGGAAGGGCGGACAGCCCTGCCCTGCTGCAGGTGCCATGGCCTGAGGGGTATGCACAGGATGTGCTCGGGGTCCAGCACAGATGGGCTGTGTGAGCCATGGGGCGCCTAGTTCCATACTAGGGCTGGTGATATGGCAGTGCCGCTGAATTGCACAGGGCGGGGAGGGCTGCAGGCCCTGGTCACTAGGCAAGCACAGGATGTGCTCTGTGGGGCAGCCGGAGAAGGATGGATGGATGGATGGATGATTCAGGACCTACAGTGGGTTCCGAAGAGCAGGGGGGAGAAGAAGGGGGAAAAGAACCTGTGTAGAAGACGATTCATACTGTGCACTGCCCTCAGAGGGGAGTGTCCCTCTGCCTTACCCAGCCCCAGGGCTCAGGGCTCCTGGGTAACACGCTGGCAGGGGTCCAAGGGATTCTCGCCACTCTTGCACAAGTGGTTGTGTGTTGACGGGTTCATCCCCATAACCCACTGGTGTGGAGGGCTGCCAGATCTGACCCAGGACTGCTGGTGGTGACAGACTGCTCTCGTTGCCAGGGAGGCCCAGGGCTGCAATAAGTCGACCAATCAAGCAGTCACTGGCTCTTGTGACTAGAGTCCCAGCCCTGGTGCCAGCATGGAAATGTCTGATCAGCTCTTGCTATTGGTGATTGACATTCCTGTGCACCTAGGGGCCTCGGTCAGGAGTGCAGACCCCCTTGTGCAGGTTTGGAGCAAGAGACAACGCCTGCTCCAAAGAGGTTGCAGTCTCACTGGAGGTCCGACGCAGGGAGTGGGCAAGAAATTTGTCGGGACAAGGGGGTGAGGGGCAGGCAGCTCGCTCTGCACTCTGCTAGAAGTTTTTGCAATGTGTGTCATTGGGGGAGTAAATGGAAAGACATTGCTGCCCTCAGCCCCATAGATCAGGACAGGCCTGGGACAGCTAAAGCCTCAGCCTCCCTGGGGGTCTGTGGGGGTGGGGTGGGGCACAGTGGGGAGCTGGGAACACCTGTTCTGGAACATGGGCTCTCTCCTGGGATGAGCCAGGGAGAGCCCCTGAGGTGGCACTGTCTCTGCCAGAAACTTTCCGCTAGGCTGGGGATCAGCACAGGATAGGAAAGCCAAGCTCACACTGTAGCAGAGAGACAGGCCAGCATCTGCCCCATGGCTCAGTCTGGATTTGAATGTGGCCCGTGTGCTCTGCGGGGCAGCTTACAGCTGTTGCAGCCTGGCCCTGTGCATTGCACGTTATTTCCCCTCTGCAGGGCACAAAAGGCATCAGCCTCTTCGGAGCTCAGACTTCTCCTTTGGAGCCCTTGGAAATGGGGCTCTCCCGCTATTGCTGATTGACCCCTTGCTGTGTCCTGCTCTAGCAGATTCGGCCCTGCATGTGTGGACAGACAGACCAACTTCTGTCCCGGCCTGCGGCAGGAGCTCCTGGGCCTAGATGCTGCGTCTGGTCCCTTGGCTGGGCTATGGCATGCTCCCAGGCCTTACTGCAGTCTGCTGTTTGTCTGAAGCCATGGTACTTGCTCCTCAGGAGAATGTCGATTAGCCAGGGATAAACATACCCTGCATGGTCTGGACCCAGTACAACAGGGAGCTGGATAAGCCCCTCCCTTCCTGGGCACATGGCCGGCGCTTTCCCAGCCTTTTCTCATAGTGCCTGGTATCGCCTGGCAGGGCTGCGGGGAGATTGCAGAATTGAACATGAGCAGGGACTGTCTAAGAGGAGGAAGGAGCCTGGGAAACACGACCCGGGCTCTTTGGCGTCTCTCCCACGGGCAGGGTTTGGGAACAAAATGGTTGAGTTTCCCATCTGTTTAATTGTGCAAGGGCTTGTCCGGGGCTGGATGGAAGCAGTTACAGCCCCATGGCCAGCTGCCCTTTGTCCAGAGGCATGCCCCTGGCTGCTCCTGACACTAGAGGACAGCACCACCCTCCCAGAGTCTCTGCATTTTGCATGAGGTTAGTTTGTGCATGGACAGCCCTGGAGGCTGCATGTGCATAGAATGGCTCTGGCAGCAGCTGTGCCCTGCTCTGTGCCCGTTGCCAAAGTGCAGGCAAGTGCCATCTTCCTGGCCCCTTCTCACTGTGTTCTCCGCTGTGATGAGGGGTGTTGTGATGGGCTGGAACAGGGCCACGGCTCACCAGGGCTGCACTGACACCCATTGCTCAGAGCAACCGTGCACCCCCAGCCTAGCCACCTCCCCACACCACTGCCCCTGGACCACACCCATGGGCACAGGCACGAACATGAAGAGTGTGAATGTGGTGCCATTTGGGACTCCACAATGAGTGGGTTTTCTATTGGCCAGCCCAGATCCCATCTGGCAGGGCCTCTGAGTGTCAGGCCTACTCCAGGCTGCCTCGGGGCCTTGCTGCGGCCCAGCCTCAGCACAGAAACCCAGCTGGGTGGCCCTTAAAATCCAGAGGTTTAGCTGTGGTCCCTGGCCTCTTAGGCTAGTGGAACGGGGTGCGGCTGTGTGGGAGAGGTGCTAGAGCTAGTCACTGGGAGGTTCCCTGCTAACGGTCTGCCTAGCACCTCTGGGAGCTAAGCTCCCAGCTCGGTTGGCTCCACGCCTCTCGTTTTCTATGGTGGCTGGAGAGGGCAGTGGGGTGCCCAGGTCGTTCCCCACAGATGCTGACTGGGCAGCCCAGAGTCAGCAAGACCAGCTAAGGCTTGCGGACTGGCCAGTACGCCTCACCAGGCAGCCTGCTCCAACCTCTCCTCCCCCAGACATTTCTCTCAGGCCTTGCCTGATTCTCCCAGCCAGGCAAAGCCACGTTCAGGGATCCAGTCTGGAGCAAAGGCTGCAGCTACTGTCCCTGCCGCCCTCCCTCCTGAGCACCTCTGGGGACAGTGCTGTGGTTCTACCCTCCATGGCCACACTGGGTGTTGGATCTCCTGGCTCTGGCTTGGCCCATTCAGCATCTCCAGCCTGAGGTGTCTCCCAGCAGCACATCGCCCAGAGCTCCTGGGGTGGGTTCCTTCTCAGGCACTGACTGAGATTTCCAGCAGCAACCTCTGGGACTGGGCTCTGGCACACAGAAGTGAAGTGGCACAGCCATGAGTTGACCCAGGGACCAGGCCTGAGCCTGCACTGCAGACTTAGTCTGCATTGAGGGACAGATCTGCACTGTCCCACTTTCCCTGCCCCAGATGGGGGGTGCGGACATGGGGAGGATGGAGGGACGGAGCTGGCAGCTGCCAGCACCAGGTCAGGTGGTGGAAGCGAGGAGTTGTTGAGGTGGCGTAGTCTGTCCTCAGGGCTCGCCTCAGCTCCAGCCCCGTGCCCATGTGGACTGCACCGGGCTCTGGGACCCGCCGATGGCATGTGGGTCTTACTGGAATGAAGCTGACTTTCTAGACAGGCAGAGATGGTGCTGGCACTGGGTTTCTCAGAGCTGGGCAGCGCAGGATCCCTTAGATGTGCACTGGGATGCTGGATGAGGGCCTGTCTGGCGGTGCTCTGGGAATGATGATAGCGGCTGGACAAGGGCCTGTCTGGTGATGCTCGGGGCAGGGACAGGGCATGGGTCTGTCTGGCCGTGCTCCAGACACAGAGAAAGTGGGCGGACAGGGGTCTGTCTGTCAGGAGCCGGGTGAGGGTCTGTCTGATGGTGCTGTGGGCAAACGGGAAGTGGTTGGGCACTGCTCTGGGTACAGGGGCAGGGGCCAGGCACAGGTCTATCTGACAGTATTCTGGTCATGGGGGCAGGAGACAGGAAGTGCTGTCTGGTGTGCTTTGGACACGGAGGCCGTGGTCGGGTGGCACACTCTATTCTGGGACATGGGTGAGCATTTGTGGAAGAAGTGTGTCCTTGACAAACAAGCGACTCCTGCACCGCACCTGAAGAGCTGCAAGCACTGCACAGAGCCCCTGGTGGCGGCTGGCTTGTGCTGCGCTGAGATCATTAGGAAAGAAATACACAAGTGTCCAGTTTCTCTGCAATGTGACCCCCTGGCAGCTCAGTGGAGAAACCACCACTCAGCACTCACCCAGCTCCAGCGGCTTCCATCCTGTCCCCGTTATCTCTAAGCCTGGCGTGAGGGCAGGTGGGGACTGGGGAACATTTCCTTCTGGGACAGCCCAGGCAGTAGCAGGCAAGTTGTTGGGGGCGTCCCATCCACTTGGGGCATTAGCCTGAGAGCCAGCACTACTCAGTACCAAGAATGGCAGGTGTGACGACACTCTGGCCACCTCCCGCACTTGTGATCGGGGATGTCTGGTGTGTAGTGTCCTGCGCCAGGGTGGATGGGCAGCATGGGAGATGTGAGGTGAAGCTGGGCCAGGCAGTCTGCAAAGCTGTGATCCCCACACCCTGGGTGATTTGAGGCTCGCAGTGAGGCACCCCGACCCCTGCTCACGCCTCCCTTTTTTCCCATCACACTCGGTCTGGGGCTTTCCAGTGCCAGACCACTGACCATCAGATGCTGAGACAGGTCCTGGCCACACCTCGTCTTGGCCACAGGGCAGTCCTCAGGCTGCTCTGTCTGGGAGACACAGATGTTTGGAGGCTACCCATGGGCAGATGAGTTCTGAAAGGCCAATGACCCTAATGGCCATGGGAGAGTCCAAGCTACTGCAAGCTGCAGGCCCTGAAACTGGGCTCAGACAGGAACCCCAGCTGCTGTATATGTGGTGCTAGATACATTCCTGCAGACAGAGTCAGGGCAGGGCAGAATGTGGACAGCTGGCCCCAGATGGATGTGCAGTGCAAGGGGAGCAGCTAGATGGCTGGGAGAAGTGGCTCCCTGCACCAAAGAGTGTCCCTTTCATCTGCACCAGAGCCAGCCAGCTCCTGTAAGGTCTTGGTTGGAGGGCCCCCATCAGAACCATTTGGTGTGTAGATCCTTTAACCAGTTCTCCCAGGGAACTGTGCCCACTGAGCCCACCCTCAGATGGATGTACTGCTCCCGAGAGAGAACATCCAGGCAGGGAAATTGCCCTTCTCTGTGGGAGTCTCAGTGGGTTGGAAATGTATCCCCAGAGGAAGGGTTAATGATGCCCTCCCTTGCATGATCCCTTCTTGTACTGGGTCTGAATTAACCCAGATAATGATCGCTGCAGTGGGAGGCTCATTAACTATTGAACACGCCTCCTTTCAGCACAGCTGAGAGAAAAAAGACACCGCCAGCCGAGCTAGCTGGCAGGGAACGAGAATGAGAACGCTACTGACAACGAAACAGACAAATAAGAATAATAGGGCAAAAATGCAAGACTGTAATGTGAGACACAAATCCTGCCGAGCAGGATGGCACTTCCGCTTCCAGGCCATGGGGCACTTCTTCCCGGTGTGGGGAGAGCTGCCCAGGATGTCTTTCTCTCAGCAGGCTCCCTACTGGCTCCCTCCTCCACTCGGCCAAGGGCAAGGGTTACCACATCCAGCATGGCTTGGGCTGTCATAATTTAATCCAGTAAAGAATCACTGGCTCCACTGGGCTTTGTTGTCCCTCTGCACAGCACATCTGTCTGTGCTTCACACATCTCCTTGGAGCCAGTAGGGCTGAGGGCAGTTCTGGGGACAGGACCAGGGGAGGTGCTGACAGCTGTGTGCTGCCACCTTCTTCCAGGAGTATTGCTGGCTGGCTGTTGCACAGTGGGTGGTATTCCTGCACAGGAAATGGCCACACACTTCCTGCCCCCGGCCACCCTGCTCATGCAGCATAAGAACTGTCTGAGACCCTCCCCACCTAGACAGCAAGGGGGATAAATGGCTACTGCAATGTCACAGCATCCAGCGGGCTCTGTGCTCTCAGCCACTGGCACCCGAGAGTCATGGCCAGCATTGCCTCTTTGCCGGCAGCTGGGGCTGAGAGTCCATTCTTGTAGGGGCTGGGAACAGCAGCTGTTCAGACCTTCTGCTGTGACTCGTGATCCAGAGCCAACCGAAAGTGTTAGTAATGGGACTGGCCAGAGAGTCTCTGCCTTCCTAATTCCCCTTTGTGGCAGCTGAGATCAAGAGGGATGGAATGCAGTGCAATTGCAGCCTCATGTGCCAGTACAGGGGTCTTCTCTGCCAGCCCAGCTCCATTCCAGACCCAGAACATTACTGGAGTCTGGCCCCACAAGCCTGTATAACTGGGTGCCAGGTGCATTCTCCTTTGGGCATATCTGAGCAAGGAGGCCTGTCCTGGTCACAGCTTCTGTGTGCAGCATTTGCTTGATCGGTAGGAAGTTTCTGTTGGTTTGTTATTTGTCATGGGGGTGGCAGGGGAGGACGGGCTGAGGGTGTCTCGTGGGATATTGGTGTGTTGGATATTGGCAGATGCAGGCTAAAGTGCTTTTTGCATCTGGTCTGTGCCACACTACTGTGATCAGCACCATCTTTAGTGGTTGTTTGTCATTCACTAAACCTTGTGGCGCCTCAGGTACTCCCCTGGGAATCCCAGATGTGCCCTTCACAGCTGTACCTGGCTCTCTCCTGCCAAATAGGGCAGTGAGCCCAGCCCAGCAGCCAGAGGTCACACAGCCAGGGGACCCCATTGTTCTGTGAGGCATCCTCTCTTTTCTCAATAGGAGCTGCTGGCCACCGACTGATAGATTCCTAGCGTACAGGCCAGATGGTCATCTAGTGATCATCAAGGCTGACCCCTGGAGAGCACCAGCCAGAGACCTGCCCAAATTCATTCCTGTTTGAACCAGAGCAGAGCTTTTAGAGACACAGCTGGGAGTGATTTCAAATTTCCCAGTCCTGGCAAACCCAGTACCACCCCTGCTAAGTTGTTCTGGTGGCTAATTCTCCTCACTGATTAAAAATTGCACCTTTTACCAGCCTGACTTTGTCTAGCTTCAGGTTCCAGCCACTGGATCTTGTTGTCATACATGGAGGAGCTTCTGTTATCAAATACTTGGTCCCCATGTAGATACTTACAGACTGTGATCAGTCACCCCAGAATTTCCTCTGTGACGCTAAACAGATGGAGCTCCTTGGCTCTGTCACTGTAAGGCAGGTTTTCTGACCCTTCCATCATTCTGATGGCTCCTGTCCAGTGTGTCAACATCCTTCTTGGGTTCCGGACACTGGAACTGGACACAGGATTCCAGCAGCGGTCACATAAGTGTCTGTCATTATTTTGCTGTCACCTCCTCCAAACACACATACACAGGGACATATACCTATGTACGTAAACTGTGAAACTCTGGATATTAAATGTGCAGTTGCTGCTTGGCTTTGTTGCCTTCACATTGATCAAGAAGCTCCTGGCAAACCCTGCCATACATATACTCATAGCCCCAGACACCAGTTCTAGGACACCCGAGTGCCAGCCACCTCCTTCCATCGCCATCATCTACTGAACCCACCATGTCCTTTGAAGCTAGATTTAAATAGCTGGTTGTGGACAACCGAGGCGAGTTAAAGTGGGTGACTACAAAGTAGCGGAGTCTATGCAAGTTGGTGAAGCATTGGAATGGGCTATCTAGGGAGGCGGTAGAATCTCCATCTTTGGAGATTTTTAAGGCTCGGTTAGACAAAACTCTGGCTGGGGTGATTTAGGGGGAGTGGTCCTGCTTTTTAGCAGGGGGTTGGACTAGATGACCTCGTGAGGTCCCTTCCAACCCTATTATTCTATGATTCTATGATTCTATGACTAGCATGCCGGTGCTGTATATTTTTTCCACTTCCCGTGCTGTTACCATCCACTCCCTAGCCCTGTACTCATTGTGTCTCTGAGCACACAACCATACGAGTGGTGGGTGTCAGTCTAGCTACTGTTGGAGATTAGCAGAGTCAATAAATACTCAGCTCCTTTGTGCACGGCTAATGCCTCAAACTGCTGCCCTGGGGGCTTAGCACCACAGGAGGCATTGTATTTCACAGAGCACCCAGAGAAGCAGACATCAGAGCACAGAGGAAAGGGCTGGAGGGGAGATTTGTATCTGACTCAGTGGACAGGGGAATCCCAGAAAGAGGGAGGGACAGAGGAACAGCATTGTGAAGAGCAGCAGAGAGAGTGCATCCAGGGCTTGGGGCAGTGTCCCAGGAGTGGAAAGTCTAGGCATAGTGAGGTTTGATGGGTGTGAAGCAGATGCAGGGTAGTGGCACTCAGGCCTGTTTGCTGCCTTGGGGAGCATTATTCTGGGAAGTATTGTCTATTATTTGTATTACTGTGGTGTTTCAGTGCCCCAACCGTTGCCCCCAAGCACTGTACAGACAGATGGCCCTCGCCCCAATGCGCTCACAGGGTAAGGCAAGACACAACGGCTGGCTTGAGTAGAGAGCCAGACTTCCCTGACTGACCTGCACTCTACTCGCCAGCCGCTACATGTGGCTAGCACACCTGACAAGGCAAAAGAAAGGTGTCAGCTGCCCTGGGCTTGGTGGGCCTCAGCCCCCTTCAGAACAGCCTGTTGGATGGGGCACTGTTAGCTCACAGCCGCGGAGGTTGCTCCTGAGTTATGCCTCAGTGCAGCTCATTAATAACAACAAATACATTGGAGTCAGGCTGGTTTTAAGATCCAGGGCCTGCTCTGTGTGTGAGTAACACCAACTCCCCCGATGCTCCCCTGGACTGGACTGAGCACCCTGTGCAGAGCAGGGAGCATGGCAGGTGGGGCCAGGCCAGTGTAACAATATCTGAGCCTGTCAGAGCACCGCTGAAAGATGTCTGCCGGGGCTTGTCTGCACCTCAGGCTGATGGGAGGGGGCCAGGGTAATGCGAGCTGGCTACAGAGACTGTCAAACAGCAAAGAGCACCTAGGGAGCCAGGCATTACCTGCTCTGCAGAACCAGGGAAACGGGCTGCAGGCACCCTCTGGAATAGCACAGCCCAGTGTGTCTCCCGCAAGGATCTCAGAGGGGCAGACATAGTGAACATGCCCAGCAATTCCATGCTGGGACAGGCGGGAGTCTGGCCAGGGCCGGCCTTTACCCATGGGGACTAAGCAGGCCGGCATGGGGAGGAGACCAGCTGGAAGAATCCGAGCCAGGGTCTCTGTGGGGGTGATGGGCAGAGACCACCTGACCAGCCGATTGCCACCCCATTCCTCCTGCTTCTGCAATCTGTGGCAGCCCAGCTGTGGCCTCGCCTGGGCAGCAGGAGCATCCATGTAAAGGGGCAGCAAAGCTCTGGCAGTGTTACATAAAGAAGCTGTATGCCCTGCAAAGCGGAGGGACTCAGTCGCCCAGCCTGGGAGAAGTCTCTGGGCAACTGAGTCCAGCCCTCACTATCAAAGGTAGCCCTGTCCTAGAATCCCCTTCATAAATGGAGCCAGCTAGTCAGGGCATGCCAGCCACATGCTAGCTAGGACGTTTGTCCCATGGGGAGGCTGATCCCACACCTCTGTCCTCTGATGGCTACAAACACACTTCATCTTTCCAGCCTACGTTTATCCTTCGTAAAGCCCCTCTTCCCTTCCACCACACTGAACATCTCCGCACAGAGCCTGCTGCGTTACTCCCCGAGACAGGAGACTTGACTAAACCCTGCACCGCTGCAGAACTGGCCACAGTCACCCATCTGGCCTGTGCCACTGGCTGTGTGCATGGAGAAATTCACCTGCACCAAGGCAGCCTCAACACGCCTGCCCCCAGCATGGACCTGCTGCTTGGACACAAAGCAGGGCAGACAGTGCAGCTGAGAGTGTGTGACATGTAATGTGTTGCCCTTTCCTGGTTGCTGCTGAGGCCTGCTTTAAGTTGGCAGGTCCTCAGGGCAGGAGCCACCCCTTGCCTGAATTCAGCCAGCCCTGAAAGCACTGGCTCTCAGGAAATGGCAGTGTCTAGCGTGTTTCCAGACAAGGCCCAGGACTGTCCCTGCTTGTGTCTGGAAGTGCGCTGGCCCCTCCAGGGCGAGTCTGGGGCTGAGGTGAGGGGCCGTGGAGAATGGGTGAATCTTCACAGAGCAGGGCTTTCAAGATGCCCATTTTCAGATTAATCTTTAGGTATGGTTCTGCGAAGAGAAACGGGAGCCGCTGGCCCGTGATTGGCTAGTGCCATCTGAGTGATGTCATTGCCGGTTGAGCCGATAGGTGTAGGCAATTCATTAGCGAGCCGGCTGTAACCGGAGAAGTTGGCTCAGGTGTCACAGGTGTGCTGGGGCCAGGTGTCAGGTGGCACATTTGTTTCAGGCAGGCAGGCAGGTTTAGTGGGTCTTAGCCTGGCTGGGCGCAGGTAAGAAAGGCTTTTCCTCTACCCTACAGCATGTTCCTGGGGGATGTGGTGGGTGTTTGCTCGGATCTCTCACTATGTTTTGCATCCCCACAGGGCACAGGCCTTTCACCCTGGGTTCTGCGCAGGCTCCGGGAATATTTGGTGCCCAGCTGCAGACTTGGGCTATGCTCCACAGGACAGGCCTGGCACTGTACTGCATGAGGTTGTGCTGGGTGTTGTGGGGCCAGACAAACCAGCTGGGGGAATTTGTTGGACTGGGGGATTTGCACCACATCTGTGCTGCTCAGGAGGGAGGATGCCAGTGTCTCAGCATGGAGCTCCCATGAGACTTTCCCTCTTTGTCTGTGACCCACACATATGCCACGGAGGAGGCCGGACTGGGGAGCCATTCCAGGCTTACCTGCCATGGGCGGCTGAGCCTAGGAGACTATTTGCAATGACTAGAGTCCCGGCCTGTCAGCAAGGGCTCCACCTGCACCAGCTAGCAAGCTCTCCTGGAGCAGCGCCCAGCTGGCTGCAGCAGGCAGGGCTCAGAGAGGCTGGAGGAGGGAGCCTCAGGAAAAACAGGTCAGACAGTGATTTGGCAGGTCCCTGTCCGGTCCCTTTCCACTATAGGGAATGGGTTCACTTTGTGGTTGGCACCGGAGCATTCAGCACTTTTGAGTCTCTCCTGTTTCCATCACTTGTGCTGTCAAGCTGATACGTCCTCCAGGATTTTCTCATTCCTCTTCTTGCTCTGGGCAGAGAATGTATCGGGCAGGCTGGGCACATGGCGGAAGGGAGCACTGGGCTCAGCTGTCTCCCCAGCTCGGCCCTGGTGCCACACTCATCCCTGGGGGGGTCCAGCGCAGGTCTTTCTTCAGGAGGGGTGGGTGCACCTGCACTGCGCTTGTGAGGTTCTGCAGATCTTCAGCAAGGGCCTGGACTAGCTCGGCTCCTGTGCAACCACTCCAGCTAGCGCCCAGCGGGGGCATTGTATTGGCACACACTGCCGCCACGTTTGCATTTTTTCCTTAGTTTTCTGCATCCTCCTAGGTTAGTTACCTTTGAGGAGCAAAAAGCAAGAGATCTGCTTAATGCAGCTGCCAGCCAGCTTGTTCAGGACACCTGGGCGCTTGAGACTGTCAAAACTTGCCATCTGTAGCAGCTATGCCCTTTGCTCAGCATCATCTCCCAGCCACCCCTGAGTCGCTGCCGCAGCAGATACAGGCAACCAAGGAGGGGATCTCTTCATTCACAGTGCAGGACTTCACTAAACCAGTTGCCACTAGCCACCTACATTTCTGGGTCCAGCTTGGAGTCCAGTCCCTGTGCCTTTGATGGCCATGCTGTACATTTGCCGTGGTGCGGTTCCCTACTAAGCCGGGCCCACTGCAAACTCAGCTGTGTGAGTGTGGATTTTGGTTGGTTTAATTGAGAGCAGAATAGGGCTTTGAGTCCAAAGGAGACTGAGTGAGCAGCACGTAGATAATTACCCATGCAGATGGCTTGTTTAATGTTCATACAAAGCATGGCCATGCAAAATCATGTGCAAGAGGGGGAAGAAAGTGATAAATGCAAATTGCCTGGCCTCTGAACAAAAGAACTTGTGAGCTGGATCTCTGAGTTTCAGCTGCTAAGATGCAGTCAGCATTTCTCTGCTGCACTGTCCCTGTCAGCTATCTCCAGTGCAGTGGACCCCTCGGCCTTCAGAAAGCACCCACTTGAGCTAGAGGAGACTTTCTGTGCCCCAATGGCTTAGCAAAAGGCCTCTACCATGTTCCCAGCCCACTGGCTCCACAGAGGTAGAGATCTAGGCCTGGTATGTCTGGCCCCACGTGCCTAACTCCACAGTGCAGCAGGGCTGTGCTAATGTCCCCATTTCCCAAAGGGGACCAAAACACAGCGAGACTCACCCATCATCACGTGGGGAGTCTATGGCAGAACGGTAACGTGAATACTTGTCTCCTGAGTCCCGGCCTAATGCGCTAACCACTGGGCAATCATTCCCAACAGCACATCTGACCCAGCCAGGGGACGTCTCTTGTAGCAATGCAGTCTGGCTCCCCAAAGGCTCAAGGCCAGGCACCAACTGCAAATATTTACTGCATCTTCCTATTGTAGCCCCATTAGCAGCGAGCGGATGTCTCTCTCTGCCATGGGAGAATGGCATCCTGCTAACCCTGCATGAGGCTCTCCCACATGGAGCTGCCCAATGCTCAGTGCTGGACCATCTCTCAGCAGAGCCTGCGTGGTTAGCCACGCACAGGGGCAGCAGCTTGAAACCTGGCTCAGAGGCTCCAGTGGCCTGTGGAAAATAGCTAGCAACTTTTCCAAGGGCTTTTGTGCTATTTCCTGCCTCCTAAAATCCAGGCCACTTAGCTTTACCACGCACAAAGCCAGTGAGATATGCACCAAGGCGATTTACAGAGGCTGTAGGTACTTAATAACAGGGACAGTTACAGTAAAGTTTGGGCAGTGGAAAGAACCCAGCTCCTCTGGTTTTGTAAAGGGATAAGCTGCCCCAGCTAATCCCCAGGGGCTTGGATTGAGTCCTGTGGATCCTAAACTGTCCTCATAAGGGGTTATGAAAACAAAGGCTCAGCCAGGTTCTTAGTGCCTCACGCACTAAGGTTTGTGGGCCCTCAGTGGCTTTATGGAGTTGCATCCCAGGCTCTCACTTCAACAGCTAGAGGCCAGAGAGACGAGCACTCCAGGAGGACCTAAAATAGTGAGATTTTTCAGTTCCTTAGAAAGTGACCCTCAATGTCTCCTGCCCTGGGAACTAACCATGCCCTTGGCACCGGATGCCTGTCTCCTGCTGCCAAAGATGCATAATGCTGATAAACATGGCGGTCAACTTAGTGGTCAGAATCCCAGATCCACACGTGGGTGGGGGGGAATTAAAGCCAGAGTAACTGCCAGGCCGCATTCAGCAACTTTATTACTTACTGTTGTGAAGCACTGAAGAACAACAATGAGAGATATCAACGCAAACGAAATGACTGGCTGTGTTCCAGAAACTGAAATGATTAAACAACTGGGGAACATCTGAGAACCTAGTTCTCTCTCCAAGTGTTCGTCTCACAGCGAGTGGCACTGGAAAATAGCCAGAATGCCTTTTTTGGGGGGGGTGTCTGTACAGCACCTTGCACCTTGGGTACTGGTCAGGGGCTGAGGCTCCATGCCCAGCAATAACAACAGTGACAGTGTGCCCCAGAGCGCACAGGGGCAGTGCTGCTGGCTGTGGCATGGCGCCGTGGTACCCAGCGAGAGCAGAGGGGGAGTCTGTGGGGCGGGTCACACCTGGGCTAAGTTTCCAACTCTGTGTGACCCCTGTGCTGTGGGGCAAGTCGCACTGTGTGTCTAGGCCCCAGTTCCCATCCATGCCACACGAGGCTGCTCCTTCCTTTCTCCCACCCCTGGCGTGTTCCAAGTGCAGTCAGGACAGGCAGTGTCAGGGCCCCTCCCTGTGCACCCTACTGCAAACCTTCCTCCTCCTTGTTGCCTACAGCTCTCGTCACACGACAGCAGCCCAGCAGGACTTCGGCGGGTCGACTCCAACAGGAAATCGAGGAACTTCAGCAAGCAGCCCAGCACTGGAGATTACTACAAACACCTCGACCACAGTGCAGGGGAGCAGTCCAGCAGTTGGAAGATGGCACACAGTGAGGAGGTGAGCCTCTGGGTCGCTCTCCCACTGTCTTCCCTTCATCAGCATTTCTCCTGGGCCTCCAGGGCTCCAGGCACTGAGCCGGACTCCTGAGTGAGCGCTCATGGAGTCTGAGCCTGTCTGACTGGGCGGGGCTGGCCATTTCAGTTGAAGCACATGTACGTATGTATGTGGACCTGCCTGGCCTAGGGGAGTGGGCCTGGGAAACAGACTCCCCCTCCTGGGACCCAGCCACAGTCCACACACCGCTCCCACCAGTGACTGCTCCAGGGCTTGTATGAAATGAATTGGTGGAGCACAAATGTCTGACTGTACAGATCACAGCTGGCACCAACTGGCCATCTTGCCGGCAACCTAAGCCGAGGCCACAGCACAGCTCCAGAGCAGGTGCGGGGAAGCTGCTGGCTGGCTCTGGGGGACGGACTGCTGGCCTCAAGGGCTGTCCGAGCAGCAACAAACCATTGCCGGGATCCCGTCTCGAATGCTCTTGGCCCTGGTCACGTAGAGCGCGGCTGGCAGGGTACCCATGGGAGCTCAGTCCACCGCCTCGCACTAGCACTCGCTGGACCTTTATTTGTAGTTTCTCAGCGTATTTATTTGTTGGTTTAAGGCCTCTCTTCTTTCTGACGACAATGTGCACAATGGGAGCGTGACTGAGAACAAGCCCTCCGGGGAGATGCCACCTCCACCCTCTCCTCCTCCTCTTCCTGACAGCATCTGTCCTCCACCCCCGCCCCCTCCACTGCCAACGGAGACGCAGGTGCCCTCTTCCAGCCAGCGTCGATCATCTTCTTCCACAGGAAGTAAGTTGGGCAGTTCTTTGCTAAGCTCTCTGCCTGTGGCTTGTTTGTCACCGCAGGACTCTGATCTCTGTCCTGATAATGCAGCTTCCTGCCAAAACTGGGGAGGAAATCAGGAGTGGTTTGAGAATTCCTTCCCTGCCAGGACTTCACGAGGCAGAAAACGAGGGGGAACACTTTAAGCTCATCTCAGCACAACCTGTTAAAGGCTTTATCCATGAGCATCGTGGCTGCCGCACCACATATGGGCTGGTTCTGTAAGACACAAGAGCCCGCCTCTAGGAGCTGTCACTCTGCCTGCAGAAATAAAGCATGGCGTGAGAAGCAGCTGACAAGGGGGGTGGGGGACAGGCCAAGGGTAAGGGAGGTAAAACTGCAGGTGCTGTGCTGTGTGTAATTCCTGTTTTGTTGCTGGGTACACAAGGACACTTGGCCAGCTTGTAGCCTCATCCACACAGGTTTATCAGTGTGGCCCAAGGATGGCTGGGATTTTTAATGCCAGGGGAGGCGGGGAGAGACTGAGTAAGTAAATAAACACTGATCTGGGGACAGTTCTCCCAACCAGACTGTTACTGCAGCTTTCATTTACCATCCTAGGCTTGAGTCTAAGCACTAATGACAATTATCTCAGTAGCACCCTAGGGCCCAGGTGCTGCACAGACAGGGAAGGAGGTGAGTTTCTGCTGCAAAGAGCTTCCATTTTAACAGGCACTAGCTGGAGGAAGGACGGGACACACAGCTGAGCCGCTGCCTTTACTAAACTCCTGCTCCAGTTGCCACAGCATACTGGTGCCTAACCTTGGTCAGCTTAACTAGCCAGGGAGCAAGTGGGCCAGAGAGAAAAGGAGAGCATCACAAACAGCCATTGTGCTTCACTTTGAGCTTTCTATGCGCTTCTTCTGAGGCAAACCCAGCCCCAGTGAGACCCGCTGGAGCTGAGCTCTGTGGCAGCCCATTAGGCTCTGCCTCTGTGCAACACACCTCAGACAAAGTCTCTGATAGTTTGTTTCTGGCCCAGCTCCCAGTGTTTGGGGTTTCTGCTCAGCCTTGCTCTCAGCAGTATGGGCTCTGCCCAGGAGAGCACCCTGTGCTCCAAGGCTGGGCACAGCCAGAGATGGGCCACCATGTGCATCCAGCAGCAGAGAGATGGAGGCCTTCTGCCTGATCAGGCTGTTGCTGACCCTTCTCTGCCAGGCCAGTGGGTTCCTGTCTCCTCTGGGTGCCATATACAGCACTCAGGACACCTCCATCTGCTCCCTGGAGCACCCCCTCAACCCCCAGAGGTTGGGACAAGTGCTCAGGGGCTCCTGGTGAAGGCTGTGCTGACCCCAGGCAGCAACACCTCAACTCTCACGTGCCTCAGTGCCACCTTTTGAGGCACAGCCCAGGCTGACAGATGGTGGCACATGCTAACACTAGCTGTGCACACAGTGCTTTGAAGGTGCAGCTCAGACCTGAGGCCTACAGAGGTGGCTGGGTGTCAGCACCCAAGATACAGCCAAAGCCACAGCCAGGACAGCTAGTTTTAGAACCCAGCTCTCTGCCCTGGCAGGGGCCCATGTAGACCTGCGCTCGGTGGCCTGGCCAGGACCTGCTGGGACTGCTGTGCAGTGCCCTGGAGGCCAAGGCTTTGTTCTACAGGATCACTGGAGAAGTCTTCCCAGTGTCCCCTCCTCTGAGTCCTGGGGCATCAAGGATCAGCCACTGCATACCCTGCAGGGAGCCCTCACTCAGGGGCTGTTCCCACGGTCCCACTACAGCAAGATGGAGGGCCCGCACACGTGCTGCTACTAACAAGCTCGCTGGGGCGCTTGCCCAGAAGGATTAGACAAGCTAGCTGAAGACTGCCCAAGCCATGGCAGGGAAGGCGCATGCCAGACAGATGTAGGGCTGTCCCCCCAAGCCTTGAATTACACAGACCAGCTGGGACAGTCTCTAATCAGAGCCCACCCCAGCCCCAGCAGCAGCAAGGCAGTCTTCCCTCAGTGCAGGGGTGGGGGCAGGGGAGATTAGCCCCCTTCTGCAGAGCCTCTTAGCAGGGACCAGCCAAGCAGCCTGCCCCACTGAGGGCCCCCACAGAGCTCCCTCAGTGTCTTGACTGCCTCCCCTAAACACCACACTACAGCTACTCCATTACACTGCATCACCCTTCCTTTCCCACCAGTATCTGCCTGCCTAGCCATCCTTCCACTCTTTTGCTATCAAATGTTACAGCCCCCAAATTCCTCCTTTTGTAGCATGCTGGGGAGCTGGCCCTAATTGCCCAGTGCCCACAGCTGGTCCTGCCCTGAACCCAGAGGCCCAACACTTAGGGCCTGCAGCTGAGCTCTATCCTCTATGGTGGGGGGGGGGCAGGGGAGGGGGAGGAGGAGGTGGTGGTGGTGGTGGTTTAATCCTTCCCTGGCCAGCCACCAGTCAAAGCACCGTGAGGCTGACTAGACAAGAGGGGCTGTTAAAGTGCCCAGGGGCACCTCATTTCTCCTGCTGCAATAAAGCCCCAGACACCAGGCTTGCCACAGTCCCACCTTATTTTCACTAGGCAAATGGTGTTTGCTCCACCTGTGGGCCTCCTAGTGTAGACAAGGAGAGAAGCTCTTTTTTAACTCTGTGCGAACTGGTCACACTGACCTTCTGGTTCCCCTCATCAGCTCCCTCAGGGCAGGCAGGGCCCCCTCAGGATGGTTGCTGTTCCATGCCAGGCTCTTCTGATGCCCTGTCTAGCCCCTTTCCTTGTCCTTGTGCCTCTTCTCAGAGTAGCTGGCTCGGTTTACCAGTGTTAGAGATGAGTGGAGGAGGCATTGGTGTCTTCAGATGAGTGTGGCTGGGGAATCTTTAGGCACATCCAAGTTATGGGTGCCTGCACCCTCTGCATATGCTGGGCAATGAGAATGAGGTGTCACTTTGTGCTCTAGGGTCATGGAGCTGGGGCCAACCAGGGCATGGGTGGGGAGAGGAGCTACAGTGGCCTGCTGCTTTATCACCCTCCTTGGGGTGGCAGGCATGCAGTTTCCATCACTGATCTTGGGCGTGACAGTGATGCCTTTGTGACAGCCACAAGTGTCCCACCCCCCACCCCCAAGTAGGAGGCTGTCCCTGCCCCCAAAAGCTTCCAGTCACAATAGAGAGACAGTGTGGGAAGGGCTAGAACACACCATCAGTGACCTGTGTATTGGCAGTAAATGACATATTAGTTAGTGCCAGGATTTATTGGTTTGTGCCTTTATAGGGGTTTACTTAGGAGGGGATCAGCTACCTGGAAAAAAAAGGAAGTGAGGGGCTCAGGGCTGAGAGAAGAGGGTTAAGAGGGCAGGTATGGAGTGACTCTGAGGTGAAAAGACCAAGTGGAGCAAACAGCCTATCAGTACAGGGCAGAAAAAGTCCAGTCAGTCTTTGAATATCTAGAGGTCCTTGCGCTGGGTGCTTCTGGTCCTGCCAGCTAGAGTTTCTGGTTAGCTCCTCTCTGCATTTCCCGCCCAACACTACATGGTGGGGAGAGACACTGCAACTCCTGGGTGCTAGTGCCCCAGAGCATGTGAGGGGGTATCTCCCTTGCACAGTTCTGGGTCATGAAGGGTCCTGGGAGGAGGCATGCCCCCTCCCTGCCACCACAATATCATTAGGATGTGGAACTCACTGCCACAAGATATCCTGGAGACCTACCATGAGCAGGACTAGAAAGGAGCTAGCCATAGACATGGATAATGAGACACTCTAAACCACATAACAATGTCTCAGGGGTATGAACCTTGTGTTCCAGCTGATAGAAAGAAACACGCTCCACCTGGGCAGGTTATCCACTAGAGGGTTTCTTGCCCCATCCTCTGACACCTGGTGCTTGCCCCTGGAGGAGACTGGCACAGAGAGGCCCCTGGTGAGCTTGCTTGGCACTGGCAGGTCCTACGGTGCTCAGAACCAGGCTGCCTGCAGACCCCCGGCACCTACCATGCCACATGCAACCCCCCACAATCCACACCCCCTTGCAGAGCATTGGGTGGGGTGTGCTTCCTGTTGATCCCCATGTGGCAGAAGAAAGGCAGCACTTCACCTGCCTCAGGACTTGTGTGCTGGTCTGGGGGGGGCAGCAGGAGCAGGGCCTGAGCATCCAATGTGAGTTACACCCACACCCAGCACTACTCCTCGGCCCCTGTGCAGAGCCTGCGCTTGCTGGCCTCGGGGGACGTGATGAACATCCCCGGAAAGAGCATGCAGCATTCACCCAGGAGTGCAAGCGAGGGATGTTTCTCCCTCCACGCGCTCAGCTGCCTGCATCTGTAGCATGACAAATCTCCGCCCATGTGGCTGTGTCTTTAAGATGCAGTGACCTGTTGGAGCTGGCAGTCCAGTGCAGCAAGCCACTGGAGTTCCAGATATCAGAGGCTGCAGATGACCACAGATTGGCGTAAGGCGGTTACTCTGTCCGGATGCCAGCCACAGTGCTATGTAACGCTGCTGGAGGGCTGCTGAGAGAGGAAATGAGCTCAGGGTTTCCTGCTGCCAGACACCTTAGTGAAGGGGCCAAATCATGACCGTCACATGGGCGATGCTTACAGAGATGCCCTCGTTGAAAAGGCTGGCTCCCCTCTCTCTGCTCCTGAAGAAATGCCTCAGGATTAATGGTAACTTCTGGCAGAGCCAGCACCGCAGATGGGAACCAGTAACTAAAATACTAGCATCTGCAGGGACTGCCTTAAAGTGTAACCTCCTCCAGCAATACACACTTGTTGTTAAGCTGAACAGAGCTTTAAAGAAACGGATCCTTGCAGACCAAATATGCTTTGATTAAGCAGCAAAGGAAACTTCGAAGAATAGAGGAATTCTTGCAAACCCCTACTGGAGACAAGTAGCACCATCAACCACCACTTAACTGAAACGCAGTGTCTCTTGCGATCCCTCCAGCCTGCTCATGGGCACAGTTAGCCGGTTACTCCATTGAGAACACATTCAGCACCTTTACGAAAAGAGCTGTCACTGGGTCAGATCCTGCCCTGGTACTCCAAGTCCAGGCTGGCAAACAGAGGGAGAATATTTCCTCATGTTTAGTTTCAAATAACTGGAAAAGGTTAGCGTAAGCATCAGCTTGTGAGGAGCACAGCCTTGCTTTGCTTCTCCGTGGCAACTGGTTGACATGCACGTAGCAATGTTCCTCTTAGCTTCACGGGCGGTTGTGGTCTGAATTTAATTTAATTTTTTTTCACCTTCACTCCATTCCTCATAGGCTTGTCCGTCCTCTTTCTTGGTGTCTGCATGGTGTCATTCATTTTTGCTTATACCTCTTGTTCTCACTGCTGGCTGATTTTCTTTTCTGCTGTTTCTTGTGGTGGCCACATGCCTCCTCAGCTAACTCCTCATGTGTGTGCAGGAAGCGAAGTGAAGTGCCCTGTCTCCTTCCTGCCAGTCCCATAATGGTCACTCTCCAGTTTAGCCTCTCCTTCCTCCACAGCAAAGGAGTTTGAAGCTCTTTTAAATTAGCTTGGTAAATACTGAATGCCTTGAAAGCCTTTTGGTGATTCTGTTGGCCACACTCAGGGCTCCTCCGCTGAGTGGGGCAAAATGGCTCTTTAGAGCCCTACCGGTGTCCCCTGGCACAGTGGCTGCTGTGCGAACGCCCAGGAACAGCATGGCCAAGAGGACTGGCCACTCAATCTTGTTTTTGCAGCCTTTCCCTGCTGCTCAGCGTTCTGGCTCTCCTGGACACAGCCCTTAACTTCGTGGGACACAGGCTCACCAGTGCCTGGGGAGCTCGCTGTGGAATGTGCTTAGGCCTCTGGGCATTGGGCAGGGAAACAGATGGCTGCCTGCTCCCCAACAGAAGCAAGTGAGGAGACAGGACAAGGACATAGCACACAGACTCGACTGCCTTCTTTTACTTCTGCAAGGCCGAGGACACTTCCAGCCTCGTCTGCTGTACCTAACATGCTGCCCAGCCAGCAACAAGACCTAACAGCCAGGTGATGAATGACAGAGACAAGCCCAGAAGGGAACCCTCCCTGGCCGCAGCACAGATTTCATCTTCTCACGGGCCATACAGCAGAGGGGATCATGCACAGAGGATCCCACTGCAACCCCCCCCCCCTTTATGCATCCCTTTTCCAGTGGTTTCCAGTGCTGTTCTGAATAACTTCCACTGACTCAGATCCCCTTGGTGGGGCCTGTCCTCTAGGACAATGGAATAAGCAAAGCACCCTTCCAACTCCATGTGGGTGCCAGGGAAACAGCTGGTTTTGTAAATTGTTTACTGTATTTCATCTTTTAGCTGCTTAAATCTTGCTAGCCACGTAACGCACAGCCCATGTGTGACAATGTCACCTGTCAGAGCTGCGCCTGTCCTGTGCGCATCGCGTGCCGTACTTCGCACCATCAAAAGGCTCGTACCTCTGGGGAAGTGGCTGCTTGCCACTGCATGCCATCTGTTTGGGAGGCTAGCTGGTGGGGAGTTGCTGGGCTAATGTTCCCTTTCTGGCTGTGGCCTACCCAGGCCAGCAACACAGACATTTGCACTCAGCATGGCTGTGGGGGCTCGGACACTCTTCCTTTCCAACTCTACTTTCCAAGTAGAGGGCACAGGAGCTGGAACAAAGCTCATGGCAATTATTCACCTTCATTACCGTGCCCTGAGAAGCTGAGCTCTTCCCGTTGGGTTAAAGCTGCTGTTTTCCAGTAGCTTCCTCCCCCCAGCTTTGGCACATGTCACTCACACTTTCTGCTCTGAGCCTTTGGACTCCGTGTTTACATATAAGCAAATAGCCCGGTCTTGACAAGTGGCAGTGACATAGCAAACTCCCGCACGCTGCTTCATTTGCTGAAGTAAACTAGACATTCAGCAGCCACGTCCTCTCTCATTTCCACGACCCACTCACTGCATTTCAAATGGCGCAGATCCATTCTCCCATGCATCTGCCTGGGCCTACCGCTCCCTGCTCCGACACAGATCAATGTGGCCTTATTACAAATGAATGCCAAGTGCTCTCGTGCCCTGGATCACGGCATTAGTGCACTAGTGCTAGGGCTTCCTACCCAGCTGCCTCTGTGTGAGATTTGGGACTCCAAGGGGCTCTTCTGTGTCCTGTTCAATGGGCTGGTGAGACTCCAAAGAGGGTACATGATCTGTGGCTATCAGGGATTTGCCAGCCTGTGCAAGGCCACACTCTTGCTTGCAGACAGATCCCATTAAGAGAAAGTCCCATAGGATTTAATAGGCAATAGGATTGTACAAAAATTGAATCGCTTTCTCTTGAGCTGTCTCTGAAACTCATAGCATTTAATAACGAATGAGATCATTTCAGCAGGTTTGTTTTTAACCACCCTATAGAATTCTACGATGTATTCTACGTCGTAATAACGGCAGGGAAAAGTCACCACCGTTGCTATCGTTCTAGAGGAGTTTCCCATAACAGACAGGGAGCTGTACCTGACTGGTGACACGGCGCTTCCTTCTGACTCAGCATTTCACTCCAAATTCTCCTGCCCTGCACATATCAGCAACACGTCAAGCTTTTGCGCAGAAAGTGAGGCTCTTGCCTTTGAGTGAGGCATTGGGTTTGGCCCCCAGTAACCGGTGTTGCTTTGGGCATGCTCATTTCGTGGGACTTGGTCTTCTCCACCCACTGTAGTGACTGGCAACGCTCCCAGTGGGACAGGACTGGGCCTATCCGCAGAACCAGTGATGTGCATAGCTGCTGGGAGAAGGTTGGTCCCTAAGCTGTTGCACTTACAGAGTGCTTGGAGGGAGCACTGAAGAGATACTTCCAAATCAGTCTCCTCTTCAAAAGGAAAATGCCGGAGCCACTTTTGCAGGCTCTGTTTCATGCCCAGCTAAAAGCTGATGCAGCAGAGGACCTGCTTGCTGACCTGCGCGGAATGTGCGTCTCCCACGTCGCGGCAACGTGGTGCCTCAAGAGCCAGCACAGAGTAGCTCACTGCCAGCATTTTCTGCCCCTTTGCAGATGAACTGGCTCCTCCAGGGCTGCCAGCATGAGACCTAGCTAGAGCGGGATTCTCCTCAGAGGCAGGTGCCAAGAAGGGCAGAGTGTTTTCATGCTGGCTGTCAATGTTTATCAAAAGGAAGTGGCTCCCCAGCCCCACTGGGATCCACTGGCCGCGCTCTGCATCATGCACCACATTGTGCACCAGGGAGGGCAGCAGAACAAGCTGGTGTGCCTTGACTGAGGAACTGGCCCTCAGCCTCTTGGGAAACGGCCTCCCTGACTATTAGTGCTCTAGAATGTAGTGGCCCTCGGCTCCCCTCCTGCTGGCTGCAGAATGGAGTTACTGCCTAAGGACCCAGGTGGAGCGCATTTCCTCAGGGCTAAAAGACCAATGCAGACTCCTTGCTGCAGCCAAAGGGATAGGAGATTAGCACGCCCATGCTCATGGCTGTAGCAGGGAGCACAGCAAAGTGCTCTGCCTCAGTCCATAGGTGCTAGGGTCCTTGCTGGAGCCAGAGGGAGGGGAGGGGAGCACTGATCTTCTGTCCCCTTGCTGCAGAAGGAGACCACTGCCTTGGGACCCAGTTAGAGTGTGCAGAGCTACAGGATGTGTGCTGTTTCCCTGTTGCAGCCAGGGAGATGGGAGGTCAAGGAAGCAAACTGCTTTTCAGCAGAAACCAGCTTGCGGAAGCTGGTGGCCCTTCAGGGTTGTAACATGATATTTCTGGCCCGCAAGCTAAAAAGGTGGAGCACCACTGTCCTAGATAGCTGTGGCAGTCTGCAGGACTGTTGGTCAGCTCACTCTGGCTGCACTGGCTACAGCCCGGGTCAGCTCTGACACAGCCAGGGACCACAAACGACGGGTCACAAGCAGTATGTACGTTTTTCAAGAAGGAGAGCCGCCTGGTTTGGCAACACTCTGGCACAGGATGTTTCTGGGCTCGCCGATGCCTGGGGGGCAGCAGGTTCGGGAAGACCCCTTTCACCCTGCTCCCCCCAAGTCCCTCCCCATGTGATGCAGGGTGTGGGGGAGCTGACTGACCCAAACTCCATTCACGCTGTCCTTGCCAAAGTAAGTTGCCATGCTTGGCTGGGGCAGCACAGGCTGAGACAGCAGGCCGGGCCACCGTGGCCAGCTCAGAGCATGCTGTCCCCGACCCAGTGCTTACCCTGGTGAGGGAGAAGGAGGAGGCCGCAGAGTCCATGCTGTGTGCTCTCGCTGTCTGTGTGTCTGGCCTGAAGAGCCCCCACATCGAGAGTTTGTACATATACCTTCCCCTGAGCCAGCCAGCCACAGGAAGGTCCATGGGCTGGAGCAGATTAGAATCATAGAATCATAGAATAATAGGGTTGGAAGGGACCTCACGAGGTCATCTAGTCCATCCCCCTGCTAAAAAGCAGGACCACTCCCCCTAAATCACCCCAGCCAGGGTTTTGTCTAACCGAGCCTTAAAAATCTCCAAAGATGAAGATTCTACCACCTCCCTAGATAGCCCATTCCAATGCTTCACCACCCTCCTAGTGAGAAAGTTTTTCCTAATATCCAACCTTAGATGTCAGTGGACTTTATTTAAAGCAAAGGAAGAGTATTTGCAATGCTGCAACACATTATAAGCTGAGGTCACACATCCAGGACCTGACTGAGAGGCACGCAGCCCGGCAACATGCACCATTGGCAGGGATGAGTAAAGAGGGTTTTCCAAAGCCCTCAGCTTTAGCCCAACTCTGCTCCCCTGGAAATCAATGGCAAAACTCCCACAGAAACGCCACTGGAAATGCACCATCAGTCTCGGTGGGCTCGGGCACTGGTAGCACCCGCGGCACACGCCAGGAGCTGTGGCAGTTCGTGGGAGCAGGGCTGGTGCCTTTGACGGCAGCAGCATCAGCCTCACTGTGAAGAAGTAAGCGCGACTGTCCCCTTTACTGCCATTGCAAAGGAAACGCCGGCCACAGGGCCAGGAGAGCACAGCGCAGCCAGTGGTAGCTGTCTGTGCATTGCCTGTTGCAGCCACAGGCTGGGCTCTGGTGGAAGTCAGCAGGAGCAACTGGTCCGGTTTAGGCCATGGGTCCTGCAGGAAGCCACGGAAGTGCTAAGCTGAGTCCCTGCAGACGGCACAGTGGGGTCTTTGTGTGTGTTCATATGGCCAGCATTAGCTAGACACGTGAAAACCACCCTGTCCTTTGCCACCCACAGCTTATGACTGTTTACGATTTGGCAGCCATTCAATGGCTGCACTTATTAACGCTGAATCCAGGAGGATTTAGGGGTCTCCGTGGACACTTAACAACATTTCATTTCCCAAGTGGGCCATTAATGCCCAGCGGCCTTTTGTCCACTTGCACAGCCTCAGCCAAAACGGAAAAGCTCTGCAAGCCGTTCATTGGCTCTGGCGGGAAGACGGCAGGGAAAGCACTTTGCCCTCTTGCAACAGACCGGCTCATTAGGAAACTGCACTCCCATGGCACAGGACCTATGGTGGGTGAAAGGGCTGGTGAGTTTTCCCAGAGTGGTGGCAGAACAGGAGCACAGGGGCTGCGTAATTTGCACTGTCGTAGAAAAAGCAGAGCAGGGCAAGTATTTGCAAACTGCAGCAATAATTCATAGCTTGCATGGACTAGCGACATTAGCTTATTAATCTGTATCTAATTCTTTGCTTGCAAGAGCATGGATACTGTAGACGATCAGAACTAGAGAACGGCAAACGCCTCCCTTGTGTGCTGCAGAAGACTCTAGTTTACTTTGTGGGGCCTGGATGCATCCAGCAAAAGGGCAGTAGCTCTGTGGATACCGACAGCACCCGACTGGACAGACACAGAGGTCCCTGTACCTCTCTGGGCTAGCCTGGCCCGCCAAGGCTGTTCTCAGGCTAGATTGCATTGTTCAGTGAATAATCAAGCACATTGGAAGCTGGGCTTATTTGGCTGATCGTGTTTTGCTCCTGCAGCTGCCTCCGTACTCCTTTTTAACCGTGCCTGGCTCTTTCTTCACACATGGAAGGCAAGTACGGGGAGAGGTGTTGATAGCAAAGGCTTGCTAGTGTGGGATGGGCTCAGTGGAAGAGCAGCACAGCTGGCAGACGAGAAGCCCCTGCTTGAACCAGCCTGTCAGCAGAGCTCTGTGTTCATGGGGCCATTAGGAATAGGGCCTGCTCTGGTGTAGTGCTGTCTAAGGGCCAGGTTGGGCCATTTCCTGACGGCTCATGCGAGTGTGGTTGGTTTTATTCTAATCAAGCGTGCTGAAATTTGACTGCAGCATGTCTGGTGAGGCTTTGTTTCAGAGGTGGCTATTCAGGGCCGGGTGAGCCAGCTGATGCGAAGATAGCAGGATTGGAGCCCGATAGATTGGGTGCAGACCCCTCTGTCATAGCCCTTCGGAGCAGGCTGGCAGTTGCTGCACTGATACAGATGCAGGTGTTTCCGTGCTCCATGTAGGATTAGCTCGTGTGCCCCAGAAATAACTCTGGCCAGGTCCTGTCATTCATTTCCTGGATTTTGGACTCCAGGCAGAGTCACTTCTGCCTTCCTACTATGTATTTTCTGGCTCATTGAAAGGATCGTAGACTTCCCAGCAGAGTTCAGTGCTCAGCAGCGAGTCCCTTCCCTGCCAGTAACTGTCTGGAACGAAGCTTGCTCGGAATCTGGGAAGGTAACAGTTAGTGAGGGCGCGAGGGGATTTCACGCAGAGGCTCTTCCTCTGAGCGAGCTGCGGTGCTCCAAGGGGCCCCGCACAGCGTATGAGTTTTATGACCAGGACCCTGCTGTGCAGTTCGTTAGCTACACGTGAGCCACTTTTTACAAGTTCATGTCCCTTGGCTGCTGAGTAATGTGGATGTAGCCCTTGGAGGTAGAATCAGCTGCAAGGCGAAGGGACAGCGTTTGGAGTAAGGACAGCCCCAGGGGAAGGATTGACGAGAGTGCCCCTGCTCCAGCCAGGGGTGGGGGAAGACCTCCCACCCGTGCTGACATTGGTGAGTGGCAGGCCTGCCACATATGGAGGTCACAGCCTGAGGACTGGCCAGGTGGAGGCTTGGGGTCATTTCAGAGCAAGGGGGAGCCATTCCCCCTGACTGTGCTAACAGAGCAATGCAGGATGGTGCAAGGGCAGCCGGGCTTCACCATGCCCACTGCCCTCTTGCAGACCCAGTGAGCATGTGATTCCTCAGCCCCCTTGGTGCTGCACCAGCCTGGGTGTGTGGGGAGGCCAAGCAAGCATGGCTGAGGGTGAGCTGGCCCAAAGCACACAAGGGGCGAGGCTTAGCCTGGCCATGTGGAGGAAGCTGCACAGCAATTCTGGCTCCTGGTGGCCATGGGCCCCGCTCCTGTCCTATGCACTCAACCGTGGCAGCATGCACTGCGGGTTCTGCCGGCCGTCAGCAGCTCTAGGCTCTGCGACCTGCACGGCTGTCTCTGGCACGCAGGGGTTTGTTTTGACCCCTGAAGGGAGATGCCTGCCTGAGCAATGTCTCTCACCGTGCAGACCCGCTGCAGGGTTGATCAGCCACAGCAGGAGGCTGGAGGTAAGGTCCCTCCACACTGCGATCTCTCTGCGTCTCCCTCCCGGTTCAAAGAGGCCTGCAGCTGTTGGAGGAGGCTGAGGCTGCAGCTGTTTGCTCAGGGCTCTGGAGGATAGAGACTGGGGGGCAGGCCTGGGAAAGCACTGGGGTGAGTTTCCTGCATATCTCCTCACCCCACCCCCATCTTTTCCTCCTGCCAGGTTCCAAGTCATTCAATATGATGTCCCCAGCTGGCGACAACTCGGAGCTGCTGGCCGAGATCAAGGCGGGGAAGAGCCTCAAGCCGACACCGCAGAGCAAAGGGCTCACCACCGTCTTCTCAGGCAGCGGCCAAGCAGGGGCCAATGTAGGTGATTGGCGGGCCGCTCCCCTCAGGCCTCGCTCGGCCACTTGTCCCTGCCAGGGGGCTGGGGAGCTGAGCTAGGAACAGGATTAGCTTTGCAATTAAGGGCAGCGAATTTGATTGGCCACAATTGCACAGCAAGCTGGACGCCTCAGTGTAATTCAGCACGATCCGCTTTGCGCTGTCAGCAGGGAGCAGCATGGGGGGGATGGGAGCTCGAGCAGGTAGGTGGGGCACTTCCCGCAAGGTACAGCCACTGCTTCCAGTAATCCCAGAGCCCTTGGGGGCGGAGAGCGCCCTGCTCTGTGCTTTGTACTCCAGCACTGAAACCCAGGCGACTGCAGGCCCCTCCTCCCCCCGAAACCCCTGAGCCTCCTCCCCATTGAGTTCTCAGGGGGGGGAGGAAATGTAATCCCCCACCCCCCACCTCCGCTGCAGGGCACCCAGCAAAGAAGGCGGGCTTGCACAAGGCTCAAGCAGCTGTCCCCAGCCGGAGGCACCAGCCCTCCTAGGGGGGCACTGGGGTGGGGAGGGTCCCTCGACATTGCTGGGAGCCAGCATCCCAGAGCCAGCGTGGCCACCAGGTGCTGCTTTCGAAGGAGAGCAGGGCTGCCTAGGCCAAGGGGAGCTGCTCCTCCTCCCTGCAGAGAAGAGTTCAATGGGTCTGCACGGAAAGATGCTCCTTTCCCCGCGGCTTTTTAAGCTGTCCTGTGGAGTTCAATGATGCATCTCATGCTGCACCCAGAGGCCCCAATCAGGACCCAGGATCCACTGTGCCTGGTGCTGTACAAGCACCTTGGGAGAGACAGTCCCTGCCCCAAAGAGCACACGCCAGCCATAGAGTGTGAGGAAGAGAAGGATGGAGAATGGGTCTGGTTTCCCTGGGCCTGCAGAGGCTGGGCTCCCCAGCACAGAATGTCCTGTATGGGGCAGAGGGCTCCCTGCTGCAGGGGGTGGGGTAATTGCTCTTTTGTCGAGCTCCTTTTAACATAGCATCTCTCTCCTGAACTAAAGCCCTCTCCTCTTTCTGCCATCCAGATCGAGACGACCTCTTCTTCTCTGTCCCCTGTAAGGACGCCCACTCCACCGGCCACCCCCGACACAGCCTCAGCCCCTAGAGGCCCCGGCTCCCCTGAGCCAGTGGTCAATGGCAACTCACCGCTCCTGGCTTCGGGGCAGTCCATCCAGCTGGACCTGGAGGCCCTGATCCCCACCCACGACGAGCAGGGGCGGCCCATCCCCGAGTGGAAGAGGCAGGTGATGGTGCGAAAGCTGCAGATGAAGATTCAGGAAGAGGAGGAGCAAAAGCGCAAGGTAGGAGAGGGGAGCCCGTGGTGCTGCAGTGTGTGTGCTGTGACAGGCCAAGACCACGAGCCTGAAGCAGCTGCTTAGTCGCTCTTGGGCTGGACCGAGCGGTTCCAGGCGACACAGAAAGGGAAATGGGGAGCTTTGGCCAGCGAGGCCGCACAGGGTAGGATTTGGGTGTCGGGGACACATCTGGTGCTTCTGAAGGAAAGCCCCTCCTTCCTTCCAGGCCAGCTGGCAACGTGCATCATGGGAGATGCACCCACTAGGGATTGGTGCAGGCTAGTGGCCAGGTGGGTGGATCTCAGGCTTGTTCCAGCTCCAGGCACTGATGAGACCAAACAAGCAAGAGAATTGTGTTTGCCCGGCTAGTCGGGGAGGGCATCCGACAGAGCCTGCTATTTTCGTAATGGCTAGAAGCCAAGCAGATAGCCCCCAGTCTCACTCCCCATTTCCCTTGGGCCAATAGGCAGGAGTTCAGAGGTTTTCACTTACAGAGATGGCTCTTGCTTTCTGCCCCGCATTACAGGCTGGCTGACTGGCATGCCATCACCTCCACGCACTTAGGGCTTTCCTCGGGGAGTGCTGGGGCTGGGGAAGGCGGGTCTGACTGCACAGCCTGGCTCCCCCACACCAGCCCGTTAGGCTGAGGTGCCCAATAAGGGAGTGCTCTTGCCATGCTTGCTTACACTGAGGGAGACCCGCTCATGCGAGTACATCAGTGAGGCTCCGTGAGACAGCATTGGGGCAGCATGGTCCCTCTGAATCCACACACCGTGCTGCACTAGGGGCCCACGCGGCCACTCTCCCTGCTCGCCCATGGAGGCATTGCATTTTCACAGCTGGGGGTGGAGGGGGCACCAGCTGACAGTGAGAGGAAGCTTTGTGAGGCAAGATCTCCACTGAGTCAGGCTGAAGCCACAACCCTTCCCAGAGGCAGAGTCTTTCCTAACCAGCTTCCTAAGACGAGGGAGCTGCGAGAGGGCAGGCGGGCTGGCATGTCCTGGAGAACCAGGAAGGAGCCCCCCATGTTAGCATGAGAAGGAGGGCACAGTCTTTAGCCAAGAGCAGCGGTCAGCAAGAGGCTCTTCATTCATTCTCATGTCAGGCTGGGATTGCTGTAGAAACCAAATGCAGAGCAAGTCGGGGAAACAGATGGGACAGGGGCTCCAGGGGGAACAGCCGAGAGGCCAGAACTAGGGAAAGCGTCAAGGTCAAACCGTATATAAGACTGCTGCAGATGTGGTGGATGTTTCACCGCATCAGCTGATGTTTTCATTAGCATGGAAGGTGCCCAGAAACAATGGTGATGGGCACAGACCCAGTCACACAGTCTGCATGGAGGCGTCTAACAGGTAGAATAAGCAGCAACAATGAAACTCTACCCTGTTGGATGGCAACTGTGACAAGCTTCCCAACAAGTGAATTAACACTGGTCACATCGGCCCTTAGCTGGACAGCAACCTGCTGGGCTGGGCCCCTCCCTCCACGCAGCAAAGTGCCCACCGAACTGCGCTGAGACTTTGTAGCCCACCATGTCCATATTGCTGCGTGGAGCCGATCATCCCATGTACCCTCGCACCGTGTGGGTGCCCTAGCAATGGTTGGATTGATGGAGAGGGAGGCTAGGCGGAGGTTTCCCACGATGAGCAGACAATTGATGAGGCTTTCCCAGCGGCGCCCCTCTGGCGGTTGCTGCAGCTAGCCTCAGCCTGGACTGATGCAGCAGGAAGCTTCTTATTCATTACCAGGACTCAGAGGTAGCTAGACTCTGTACTAGAGGGAACTCGTGTCTGGAGCAGTAGCTAGAACTATCGGCTCATCTTTCCTGGCAGGACACAGGCTGGGGGCTGGAGGTTGGCCGTGCCTGGGGCTGCTCAGAGGCCTGTGTGGCTGCCCTAGGAATCTGACAGGTCCTGCTTAGCAAGGATTGATTTGCTGGAAGTAAACCAGCCCGGACAGTAGAACGGCAGCTTGTGGTTCTAATGGGGAACCACCCTTTCTCAGATTCCGGCTCTAGGGGCTCTCAGCAGGTTTGATGTCTTGTCTGGTGAGATGGAGCTGACAATCCCTTGCAGGGCTCTAACCTTTATGTAAATGGCCAGTTGTGGACATCCACAAGCTGCCCCATGCACTGAAAGAACTAGGTGTCATTAAAACTTACCCTACAGCCCTCCCCAAGCAATCCCTCCAGGCAGGACATGTCAGCAGCACCCACTAATAGTGATCTGGAGGTGCACCCATAGCCCGGGAGCTCTCAACTTCAAGCAGCTTTATTTTTCCTGTTGTTTTGGGGCTTGGCGTGTCTTTTAGACACAGTCTGTTAGGGCTGATGCCCAGTCCCCAGTGCTTTCCATCTAGATGTATACTGTGAGCCTGGTTCCTAGAGAGGGGCTGGTTTCCCCTTTGGAAACTTTTACCCAGTTCAGATTTCTGAGTGTGCTGTGCAGCATTTTGCATGAACTGAAGCTTGCTGCATGATTCTGGCTCTTTGCAGTGCTCCGGACAACACTGAGATGCATTTAAACTGCAGTATTTAGCCCACATAGGGCTAACAAATAGGAGCAAAGCCTGGCGCCTGGGCTGAAAGGCTCCGTCACAGATCAGCTGTGAACAGCTGGTAGAGAAAGCTTGCTCCAACACTCCAGCCAAACCAACCATTTCCCATGCGGGGCACTGGGACAGAGCTGCCACCTTTTACTTGAAAATGAGGACTGGGGAGGCTTATACACAAAACAAACCGCCCAAATCTCCCATTGCATATGGAGATGATACTGCAGGTTTAAATGTCTTACATGGTCATTCGGTGGTGTAATGAGTGAGCGGTTCCCAGCAGCATCTGCTGCCCTATCCTTCAATCAGAGACTAACACAACCACATATTCTTAGCAGAGGTCTCTCTCCAGCAGAGTATGCGAAATGCTAACAGGAAGTCTCTCTGCTTCAGCTTCATTGACTCACTCCATTTGCTTTGTATCGTCCGCCTTTGTCTACACTCCCCCGTCCTCTCCTTGCATTCTGTATTTCCAGCCTGCCCATTACCATTACACCACTAAGGACATGTAAAGTCTAGCGTGTGCAGAGATAGGACAATGTGGAGCTCTGGGCTGAGGGAGATGTTTTTCCCTCTGTTTTTCCCCCCTGCCTTAGCTTGAGAGCGGGAGTTACTACCATCCCGAAGGCTGGAGATATTCCCATGCACACAATGGGATGCTGGGGCCCTTCGGGCAGCTGATGACCGAGGAGGACATAATCCGCATTGAGAAGCAGATTGAGAACCTCCAAATGATGCACAAAGTTCAGAAGGTGGAGACGGAACTGGAGCAGCTAGAGCATGAAATGCAGCAGCTCCTGCCGCTCTCTGCCGCCTTGGCGAAGGAGCATTTCACGGCCAATCCCAAGCGCATGCAAAGCCGAGCCGATGACCTCCCGGCCTGGTGCAGCAAGATCTCCACGCTCCTAAAGAGCATGGCTATCCTCCTGGCTATGCTCGGGGGCAAGGCGGTCAACCTGGCAGACATGGTGAGCCCCGCCACGTCTGAGCACACATGCCAGGCTGGCAGCACCTTGCCCGTGGCAGCGCCACTAAAGGAGGGTCCTGCTAACATTGGGCGGTCGCAGTCCTTCAGTTGCACTCGGGAAGAGGTGGAGAAAGAGATCATGCAGTGTGGGGTGTCGGTAAAGAACTTGAAGGCCAATTATGAGTTATACACGCAGTCCCAGCTGCCGGATGCTGTGACCAGCAGAGTGTACAAGCGGAAGAGGTCCCTGCCTGTGGGAACTGTGCCGTGTAGCTACGGTCGAGAGCCCATCCTGGAGGAGGATTATATAATGAATAGTGATTCGTTCAGTGTACTAAATGAGGCTGCTGCAGCAAATGGCATAGAACCACCCATTAGGCTCATGCATGCCCCCCTGACCTACTGCGAAGCAGAGCCCCTGCCTTCCGGGAAGACAGATGCCCAGAGTGCAGACATGGATCCTTTCGGGGAGGTGCTGTTCAGCCCAGACCAGCTGACCAGAAGCCTGCCAGTGCAGACAGAGCTGAGCTGTGTGCAAGATTACATCGACATGAGGAAGGAGAGGATTGTCTACCTCTTCCTGGAGCACTGGAAGAAGTGGACGTTCACCGAGTCCGTGAGGCACACTCCCCCCAAGGGAAAAACACTGCTCGTGGAAACGCTTGGCTCCCATTGTAGTGAGGAGCACAGCAGCGCCCCAGGCACCACGGTGGCTGGGAAGAAACCCAGTGAGGATGATCGGCTCCTGTACTTCATGAAGCAAAGGCAGGTAGTGGGGAAGCTGATCACCCACTGGAGAAGCATCATCAGCCAGGTCCCCACACGGCAGATCCGACGTCTGAGCCGCACCAACATGTTGTACTGGCCTGAGCACTTCCTGCCGCACGTCAGTGGCTCCCCTGTGGAGTATGACAGCCTGACCCTAGACCTCTTCATGCTAGGCTACTTCCAGCTTCTGGAGATGACCATGAGCCGGGCAGAGAGGAAGTTCCGGCACCTCCTGTGCTATGAGATGTTTGACCGGCTGGGCAGTCACAGCTGGGAGCTCATCCGCCAGTTCCACAAGGTGGTGATGGAGGAGATCGAGGCCGGGAAGCGGGAGTGGCTGGATGGCTTTGAAGATCTAAAACAGGAGTTCTTTGGGGACAGCCTGGAGCAGGAGCAAGCAGCCGCAGCAGACCCAGAGCTCCCAGCAGAAATCCAGCCTCCACCTCTGTTCCATCAGGAATCCTCGCAGAGCTTAGTCAGCAATATCCTGCAGCCTGCTCCAATGCCTGAGTTGGTCCGAGCCCCTGCCCCTAAGAGCCAGGAGAGCTCCATACAGCTGGTCTCTGAGCTAGGAGAGTTCAGCAATGAGGACATTTGCCGCTATATAGACCGGAGCTTCTCCTTCTGGAAAGAGAAGGAAGCGGAGATGTTTGATATCTGAGCTCGCCCCAAGCACTGTGTTATCCAATTCCTCGCCCACATGGGTACCGGCGACAGCATCCTCTTTGCAGTGGGAGGTTGGGCCAGCTCCACAGAGAGAATTGCTGGCTGAGAGGCAGCAGGGGACAATCAAATGCATGCTGGCATGGCTGAACAGGGCTGCTTGGGCTCAGTTAATTAGCTAAGAGACTGGTTGTATTTCCAAGATGTCTGAGCCCAAGACAAAGCCTTTGGGAGAGGCTGGCAATCATTTGACATTAGCCTAGGTGAAGAACTATAAGACAGATAAATGGAGCAGGTGTTCCCCAGCTGCGCCGAATACAGGAGTCTGCAATGCAGCCCAGGGACTCTGAATAGAAACAACTTAGTAGTTATGAAGTGGCATCAGAGGCCGGCCCCCAGTCCTTCCTCAGGCAGAACTCCCATGGACTTCAGCAACGCCAGAGACCTCAGTGGTGACGTTACATAAGCACTGCAGGATGAGTCCCAGAGTCTGCGAGGCTTTGCTGAATCCTCTACATGGACAGTCCCAACAGACCGAGATTCCTCCCATAAAGCGCCTTGGGCAGTCGATTCTCCCTGCTGGCTGCACTGACTAACCCTGGTTCGCATGAAGCTGTGGCTATTTGTGAGTCTCAGGGAAGCGTCCCAGGGATTTTCCTCTTGAGCTGCACCTGTGGGCCTGCCCCCCACATTCTCGCATTAGCTGGAGGAAGAGCTAATCCCCGACAAACATCCAGTCACCCACGCCGTCACCACTTTTCCGACACGGCTCGTTTACAGACCCTTTCTAATAAAGGGTTCCTTTAGTGGGGGAGCCATGGTGTGGGAGGAGGAACGGGTCCAAGCATATCTATCCTTCCCCTGGCCAGCTGGGGGAACAAGCTCTAGTAACGACGACCCAGTTACTTCGTTCCATAGAGCCCAGGCTGTAAGCTGCAGTAATTGGTCTCAAAGTGCATGGTTCTGGCTGCAGCCCAGCCGATTAGCAATTCCGTTCATGCTGAAGCGGAGGGGAGGACGCCCTTTGATGTGTGCTTTCGAACTCCAGGCCACTTTTACTAAGCTGTTCTTTGCAGATTGCAAACGCTGGTGCTTGCCCTAGTGGAATGTGTATGGCTTGGACTGGAGATAAGATTAGCGCTCTCCTGAGCTGGTTATTGTATATATGTTCGGAAATTAGGTTTGCCTTACAGTGCTGGGGTGGGAGGGTGCGTGTGCATGTGGGGGGGTATAGGTGTGCACGCTTTGCACCTTCCTTGACACTACTTGTGACTGTGAAAGAATAAAACTTGCTTCTCTCAGAAGGGAGCGTCATGGTTCTTTTAAACAAACAAGGAGTCCTGTAGGACTTTCAGTGGGATTCGCTCTCTCGCCACCTTCCCCCCGGGGCACCATCTGTGCCAAGCCCTGTGTCCTGCAAATGCCTTGTTCATGTGGCCTTACGCCAGCGCCCAGCCTGGCACCTGCAGCAACACAACAGTCAGCTGTGAAGAGAGAAGAGGGAAGGGGGACAAGCTGCCTCATATCCCTGACCTGTTCCAGCAGCAGGAAAGCCCTGATGGTCGGCAGCAGGGCAGTGTTCCAGGCAGGCAGATGAGCTCGGTGTCTTGCTCGCCAGAAGCAGGTGTGCAATCCATGTTGCCATTTTCACTTTGCACCGAGGCCGGCCCTGGGCAGGGTGCTGAGATGCTGGCTTGTTCTCGCTAATGGGAGACTGTTGACAGCCCCGTGTCTTGACAAGCCTAACTTCTGCTAACACGGAGCTAGAGGGGAGCCCAGCTCCAAGACGTGGCCCTGAGCCGTCAAGCAGGCATCCATGTGCCAGTGATCGTGTTAGCTAGCAGATCCAGGCATGGCATGTGCGGAAAGGGCCATATGGCAGGGGACTGTGGCCCTGATCCTGCTGCCAGTGGGCTCAGTGGTGGCAGGATTGGGCCCCAGCCTCATCAGAGCGTATAAATGAAATCAGAACCAGCCTGAAAGCTGATCCCAGCTCTGAGCAAGGCAGGAAGTATTTGATCTAACTCCATCAGAGTCACATTTCACGGCCTGGGTATTGCCGAAATTCCAAAACTCCTGGGGCCAGGAGCAGGGCTGTTCGCTCCTCATCCCCAGCACAGGTCAGGGATTAGCCAAGAGCTCACTTGGGTGGGAGGTGCCGACCAAGAGTGGCTTGATAACCGCAGACAAACTCTGTGAGCGTCGTCCTTCTTTAGGAGTTACCCAAAGCAGGAGTCAGACATTAGTGGCTCAGGGCTATGGAGGGTCGTGTTTGGCCACAGAGCCTGACGCTGCACGGCTATGCCCACAGAGCTCGCTGACGCTTCTCCCAAAGCTGCACGTAAAAGCAGAGACTCCATGGAGAGGGTCGGGTCCTGCCCTGTCACTTTACAGAGCTAGAGAACTAGCTCCTTGGAATCTGCCATGCAACCTAGGGGAAAGGGGGAGTTTCCTCTTTACAGGGAAGATTTGCACACCCACAGGTGCTGCCTCTGCTGGGTGGAGCTGCTGGTGGGCCAGGACACATATCCTAACCCGGATTTCCCACATGGCTTTAGTTCAGCACAGCCCGTCAGTGCCAGGATCTCTGGGTTTGCCTGGGTTGCTGTCAGATGGCCTCAGAGCCGCTGGACAAAAAGCAGGCTGCGCTGTAGCCAAATGGACCCGGGATTTCACTAGGGGGCTGGGCCCACAGCAAATCTGATTCCTCTTTTTCTGTCTTCGGGGAGTGGCTGGGTGGGTGGATTAGTGCCTGGCTGGAGGAACACCAAGGTCCGTCTCTGACGGCAGCCAGAGCCACATGCCCCAAGGTGTAAGAGGCCTGCAGCAGCAGCTCTGGGAGCACCCGGGTGCTAACGGTCAGAGCTTGGCTGAAGACCAGAGCCGTGAGAGGCAAGATCCCTTCTGTGGAGTTATGCTCTGATCACACTGGTGGGATGGGGCGCAGACTGGCCCTGCCCGTTCTAACCCAGCTCGGGAAGTAAAGACGGGGGGACGGGGACGGTCTGTTGGACGACTCTTTGGTGGCCAGGCAGGCTCGTGGTTTTAGTTCCTTTCCCACATCAAACACAAAAATCACATCACCTGAGCTGGCACTAATGGGCAGAAGCCACCAACTGCCCAGCTGGGGGATGACGCAGGGCGAGGCAGAGCGCTGGGGAACCTTGCCCTGGCTACTGCCCTGTGCTGGACCGGTTTGGTCCTGGCCACGGGTGCACTCCTCTGCCAAGCAGTGCTGAGCTCAGGCATCAGCTGGCCTGCAGGAATCTTCCGTCACTCTTCCTCAGGTGTCTCTCTGGAGTTTGCTGAGTCACATGACCCTTCCCTGGCCATGGCCCCATGAGAGGCCCGTGTTTGTGCCTGTGGACTGTCACAACAGGATGGATGTGGGATGTACATGTGGGTCACGCAGCAATGGGAAGTGCTCTGGGAACCCCGGGGGGATTGTTTTGTGAAAAGACAAGCCAGTGTTCCCAGGCAGGCAGATGAGTTCGGTGGCTCACCAGAAGCAGGCGTGCAATCCATGTTGCCATTTTCACTTTGCACTGAGGCCGGCCCTGGGCAGGGTGGTGCCTGTACAAGCAATGCTCCGGCTTGTTCGACTGACTTGGCCGCTCTGCTGACCCCAGATCCCAAGTCCTGCTCATCCGCTCAGCGTTGCAGTGCCCTTCCAGCACTCACTGAGCCGCTAGACCCTTGCATAACCGCTCTGCTGAGCTTTGGACAGCCCAGGACCGTGAGCTGCCAGAGAGGCCACCTAGCCAGGCCAAGCCAGTCAGCTGAGGAGATTTCTGCCGACTTCTGGGACGCAGCGTTGACAACAAGGGCTGGCTGCTCCTGGCACTGTCTGAATACAGCCATGGCTGTTCCCTGCTCAGGGCTTTCTACCGGCCTTTGCTGGTACATGAGAGGAGGTGGCACATCTGCCTTTCAGGGATGGGGAAAGGCCCCCTTCTTTGTAACCATCCATGTCTCCTCAGTGGTTCTCCTCTGCCCTTGATGACAGCAGCACCTCTGCCTTTACCACAGCCTCTCACCTTCACACCTCCAGGTCACACCTGAAAGCCCTGGGACCCCTTCTTCCTCTCTGGTCCCCTCCTCTCTGTACGGGCAGCTCCCTCTCCACAGGTCCCTCCAGTCTGCTCCTGGTCCTGCTGTCCTCCCACCAGCTCTGCAGGGACTCCGGGAGCCTCCTTAATGCCCTTTCTTATGTTACAGGAGAAGGAAGAAGAGGCTCGGCTGGCCAGCATGCCAGCCTGGAGGAGAGAAATCCTGCGGAAGAAGATGGAAGAGGAAAAGTGAGTGTTTGTGTTGGAATGGTACGGTGGGTGCCCAGTTGCTGTTACATCGTGAGCTAATTGTATTTTCTTTCTCCTTGTTTCCACAGAGAGCAAAAACGGTGAGTCCTGCTTCTCCATTTGCATCTCAAGTAGACTGAGAACCCAGTGTGCTTGACTCCTTCCAGCCACGCCTTTGTACCAGGGAGGGCCAGGTCGAGCAGCCTTGTGTGCTTTGCTTTGCTTAGAGCCACACTCCGCACTGAGCAGGTCAGGGTCAGGCAGCTGAGCGTGCCAGCCAACACCACCCTCTCTGTTTTGTTTCTAAACAGAAAAGAGCAAGAAAAATTGAAGCGCGAAGAGGAGGAGAAGGAGCGAGCGCAGTCCGAAAAGCTAAGGACTCTTGGGTACGACGAGACAAAACTCGCCCCCTGGCAAAGGCAGATCATCCTAAAGAAAGGGGATATAGCAAAGCACTAGCTGTGCAGTACTCCCGCTCCCCTCTTGTGAATGTAAGAACTTTCTTCCTTAGCTCTTCCTTAATGCCAGCTCTTCGGTAGGCCGCTGTGGGACTCTCGCTGGCCCACTGCAGACACTACCAGCTGAAATGTAGCTCCTCCTAACAGCCTAGTGTCCATCCCGCTAATGAAATAAATGCAATAACCTTCACCACTAACACCTTGCAGGGAGCTGCAGGCCAGGCGCAGTGAAGTGCTGAGGTTTCTCCGCCAGAAACAACTTGGCTTAAAAGATTTTTAGGGCATGGGAAAGGTTTTCAAAAGTAAAAGTAAGTAGGTGTATGTGGGCTCAAAAGAAACTCAGCCATGATTTTACAAATGGTCGAATCCGCAGCTGGTTCTGTTCCACGTAACACCTTCCCTCTGTCTTCACACTGACCAGCCTTCCTTTAGGTAGCTCACTGCCCCGGCTCCCCACACCCCTCAGTCATTTGTTTACCATAAAAGATACATTATCAGTAATAGGTGGGGATCCTCCACGGTTATGCAGACAAGCTGAATGTGGGTTTATGAATGTTGTGTGTCTAGAGATTCAGCTGCTATGTATGTGTTCAGGTGGCCTGTAGCTGTTGTGTAGCTCTCATGCTTGGGCATCCTTTTTATTTTGCAAAATGGCTATTTTGAAAGACACTTTATGGTTAAACCAATGCTATGAACCGAGCAGGTTGATGCAAACGGTTTCTTCAGCTGCCATATTACGCCTAGCCCTGCTCCTGCAGTGACACCATTGCCATGGGAGCAGGGGCTGGTTTCATTTTGTTTCGTCACGTGTTTCCTGGAGCTTCTAGAGGGAGATTTTCAGCTTGTTTCTGACCTAGAACTTCTCCGTTTTCAGCAATTAAACCAATAAACACCTCCAGGAGTTTCCTGTTCCCTTTTGTGGTCCCCTCGCACGGGAGGGCTGCTCCTTGCTGCCCATCGCACTGCTCGCCGAGTGCCTGCCGGCTGGACGTTAAGCAAGGTGACCAGCATTGGGGAGTGCAGCTGTCACAGGCAGCCCAGACCAGGCCCCTTGGCTACATCTTACAGCTTTCCATTGCAGGGCCTGGCCATGGGCTCTAGTGGCGGAGGTGTTGGCTGTATGGCCTCACCCTCCCCACCCTGAGCCAGAGCACCACCCTCATGACATCTTGCAAATCTCTTGGGGTTCCCCAGCATCCATGCTGGGTCTGCCCCTTGTTCTGCCTCAGCACAATCATGAGCTAACTCCATGAGCAAGAGAGAGCAGAGGAA
This sequence comes from Pelusios castaneus, assembly GCA_007922175.1. Taxonomy (NCBI): domain Eukaryota; kingdom Metazoa; phylum Chordata; order Testudines; family Pelomedusidae; genus Pelusios; species Pelusios castaneus. Next base: position 3,322,529 of record ML685899.1, on the reverse strand, counting down.
AGCCAGGAAATTTCTTCCCAGCACTCCCTGCAAGGCTTACTGGCCAGGCCCAGGTTTTCGCTAGCCACAGCCTCCTAAACCTCCTTCTCCTGGGCCCTACCCACCACCCCTCCCCTCTTCACTTGCCACTGGTGTCTGGGCTCCAGGCTGCCAAGTCCAAGCAGCTTTGGAGTGGGAAGTCCCCACTCGCACGGGAACCCTGAAGCCAGCCTGAGCGTGGGTGCCATCCTCTTAGAGCCATGGGGACTTTCCATGCTGGTGCGGAGCCATCTGAGCAGCAGGCACCATGCAGCACAATCTGTCATGACCCCTGCCAGATGGGCAGCAGCCAGCCATCACTAGCCTTCCCTCTCCAGCCCAGGTCAGTCTCAGAGGCGAGTGCACTGGACCCCCTTCTCCACACTCTCACGGTGGGGCCCCCCCCCCCCCCCCCCCTTTAGCCAACCTTTAGCCAACTCCCACAGGCATGCCTGCAGCCCTTTGCTTCCAATTGCATCTGCCCCGACACAGGGTCCTAGGCACCGCCCTTTCCCCTTCCTGTGGCAGGGGCCTCCTGTTTGCAGCATCAGGCCCTGCCCCACTCTGCTAGCCAGGCAAATTGAAGAAGGAAAAAGCCAAGCCAGTAGGAGAGAAGAAATCCCAGGTTGCACGCAGACCCAGGCCGCTTTCTGCAGTAAATGGGCTTGTGTCTCCCTGGTCCCACTTGGTACATTCGTTAAGCATAGGCCTGCGGTGAGTCCAGTTCATTTACCAGTAATTAGCTAAACAAACTTCTCATTAGCGAACCAGTGACAAGCATAGCCAAATTTGTTGCCACCAAGCCAGCCTACTGTAGTGCTTGTCACATGCCCCCAGCATCCAGGGGTGCCATGGGGGATTTGGGACCGCCGGAAATAAGGTCTTGAGATCAATGGAGATCTTGGCTTGTCCCCAGCTGGTTGGCTCCAGCCCTTCACAGAAGAAAAACCACTCGAAAGGCTGAGCAACACCACCCTGATTTATTGGCAGCGAAAGACAGTGGATGTGTGCCCCGGGTCCCTTCCCAGTCACCCCACAAATTGCTCTGCTGCTTCCTTCCTGGGTCCAGGGACCCCTGCAATATGCAGGCCAGGCACCCTGAACTCCTAGGGGCCGCTAGGCAGAGGTTTGCTCCCTCCTTTCCGTGCACTGAGGCCGCTCACTGAAGCCCCTGGTACTGGGACCCCCCAGTTGGGCCTCTGAGTCCAAGCTCAGCCTCAATAATGCCCACCTGCCCCCACCCCGAACACCTTGCAGTAGGGCCCCTCCCCGCCCGTTCCCCAGCAGAGCAGCCGGCAAGGTGTTCCCACCCCACGTCCCAGCAGGAGGGCTGAGCCCCCCAGCCCGTTCCCATTAAGAAGCACCAACAGGCTGCAGCACGGTTCGGAGCAGGCTCCTCTAGCCCATGTGGGGTATAAATAAAGGAAGAAGCAACCACCGCGTTTCAGTATGGCGGGTGGGGGAACCCCCAGCTCAGCGCTGCACCAGCCCAGTGCAGCACAGGGAGGCCGAGAGCAGCCCGGGTCTGCCCCGTTACCACAGGACAGAGCCGGCAATACAAATAATTGACATAAAATGTCTACAGAGCATAAGTAACACTACTTACTGATCTGGTGCCCCAATCCCAGCCGGGGCTGCTGGACTAACCCACCCCAGCTGCACTGGAGACCTCACCATGGACTGGTGATTGGAAAACCTCCACATCTGGAGCCAGCAGAGCCCCAGGGGCCGGACTAGAGCGAGGCTCCTTTTAAAGGCTCTTTGCAGCTCGGTCTGCGCCTGCCACTCTCCCTCCTGTCTGCCCTCGTGCAATGTTTGCTGCTAGACTTCTCCTCTTGAGCGTGGCCGGGCAGACACAGAGCAGCGATGGCCCCCAATAAGCTCACGGCCCTCGGGCAGGCAGGCCAGCACCTTTGGCATCTCCCTAGCGTAGCTTTGCGGTACTGAAGGTGAGGGAGCTGGACCCAGGGGCTGCTGAGCCCGTGGGCGGAGTAAGCGCTAGTGTAATAGAGTCAGCGCTGTGCATGGCCGAGGCCACCTCAGCACCAGTCTCTCCAGGATCATCCTCTCCATGCTGTGCCGGCTTGGGCCTCCTGGCACGGCCGCTGGAGCCAGCTCGTGCAGATGTTTGCTCTGCCCGGGGCCACGGGGCAAACCAGCACACTGAAGCAGGCGAGGAGCATCTCACATGGGGAAATGGGCTCCAGCAAGGTGAACGCATCCTGAGGGAGTGGCAGCGCCCTGGCTAAGGAGAGCCATTCCCTTCCCAAGCGCAGTGGAGCCAGGCCCTTGCCCAAAGAACCAGCCTCAGCTGTGAGCACTAGTGCTGAGCTCTAGCAGGTGCTGCCTCGCCTGCCGGGCACCTGACAGCGCTCCGCACCCTACCCTGGCGCACCTAAGCAGGGCTTGATTTCTAAACCTAGCTGGATGCGGAGGGTGTTCTCTTCCTTTTCCACCATTTTCCCATTGGCGGGAAAGCGGGGGTTCCAGGAGCACCAGCCGTGTCCTGCCACTGAGCGCAGCCTGGGGAGGTCACAGAGGTTCTCCATGGCCTGGGATCTGCCCTGGCCCTGGTGTGTCTGGGAATGACCCTCCCACACCCCTGGAGAGGCCTGTTTGGAAATGGAAGCCGGCTGCGGCTGCGGGCCTGGCAAAGGAGCAGGACTCGGCAGTGGCACAGAGGCCGTATGCTGAGATGGTCTCTTTTTGCCACAACCAAGCCTGCTGCTACAGCAGCTCCCCCCCGTCCTTGTGGGACAACCAATGGCGCAGCACTCAGCTGGCCAGAGCCCGTCCGCTGCAGTCCAGGGCACAGCTCTGCTCCTCGGCTGGTGGAGGCACTGGAGAGGAGCAGTAATGAGAGCTGTCTGTCCCGAAGTGCAGCGCAGACAGCATGCCCCTTCGCTCGGAGCAGGCAGAGCATGGTGCAGGATGTTTATGGGTCTGTCCTCCCTCGCTAGGAGCCAGGCAGGCAACAGCCTTGATGTCCAGCAGCGTATGGATTTGCTGAGTGCTCCTCTGAGTGCCAAGCTATGGACGGCCCGGCCCTCAGCACCAGCAGGGCTGGCTTTGCTGGCCTTGGCGAGGCCTTCTCCTTCCCACCCCAAGTCTGAGTCCCAGGACAGGGGAACCGGTGAAGTCAGCCCTGGCTAGCACCATCAGCTGATCCCTGCTTGGTGGCTGGGTGGGCTCACGGGCACCTCTGCAAGCGCTGCCTCAGCTCCTCGGCACAGCCAGCCAGGTCCATGCGCTCCAGGGCGGAGAAGACGGACTCCAGTGTGGCAGTCTTCTGCTGGCACCACCTCTTCAGCATCTCGTACTGCTGGTCCCGCACGTGGGCAAACTCCATCTCCACCACCTCAATCTCAGCATCCGGCAGCTCCAGCACCCGCATGAGCTCCTTCCAGCGCCGCACGGGCACTGCGTTGATGATGGCGTACAGCGTGCTGCCCTGCTGCAGTGTGCCAAGAAGGGGCCCTGTGGGACAGCAAAATGGAGTCAGCCAGAGCCAGGGAGCAAACCAGCCCTGCAGAGGAATGGGGAGCAGGAGCCAGTGAGGAGCTGCCAGCTGATTGACATGCCTGTGCCAGCCCAGGTTGCCAGCAAGCAGACAAGGTGCCTGGAAGACCAGCGGCACAAGGCACCCTTCTGTAATGCCCTGCTTACTTGCTATGTCTTGAGACACTGTGGGTGACTCCCAGGTGTCCTGGCTCCAGGGGGGCTTGGCAGGACAGTCATTGCCGTACATTTGCGATACCTCCGTGAATTGAAGGTGGAGCAAGCCCTGCTCCTCTGTGGCACCAGACGGACATGCTGAAGCCTGAACGGAAAGAAGCCATCATTTTTGAGGAGAGCTCTGGCCTCTTGTAGGGGAAACCTGAAGCCAGCAGGTTGGTGTGACAAGGCAGGAGAGATGTCTGCCTGGTGGGCTGGGAGGTTGGAGGAGTGTCACAGCCTCCTGGCTGGGCAGACATCCTGGCCCAGGTTTAGTTGCACTGAGGAGAGGGAGATTCTGTAGAGCCCTGCAAATCCGCATTATATCCACGGATATCCGCAGCCGCGGATACAATGCGGATATCCGCAGACCATTTCTTGCAGATGCATATCGGATACAGATCCATATATTTTTATCTGTGCATGGCTAGAGCCCTGCAAATACACGGATATCTGTGGACATCCGCATTATATCCGCATCTGCGGATACAACATGGATATCCGCAGACCATTTCTTGCGGATGCAGATTGGATGCAGAGCCATATATTTGTATCCATGCCGGGCTCTAGGATTCTGCTTCCTCCATTCATGGCGTACCATGCTGGTAAGGCTGCCAATGCTGGTGGGTGGATGCCTGGTCACTGAGAACTAGCCTGAGCCCCAGCAAACTCATCTCGGTGATGCCAGTGAGCAGCCTGCAGGGTAATGACAGCCCTTCTCCTGGGGCTGCACTAGCTAAAAGAGGCTCCCAATGCCCCAAGCCTGCCAGGCTGCAGCTTGAGCCGGGCCAGCAGTCGCACGGGGAAGGCAGGGCAGGGTTGCGGCACAGGAAAGGCGGTCTCTGTCTGCACACTGTAGGGAGGAGTGAGCACCGTGCAGCAAGTTTCGGCCCCCTGCTCCCCTGCTGGGCTCTCACCTGCTGCAGCGCAGCCCCACCTGCCAAGAGAGAGAGAGAGAGAGAGAGAGAGGAGTCAGTTGTGGAGCCTCTTAAAATGCAGCATTCGGCACGTGGGCCTCCCTGGGCTGGGTGGGGGCTCTGCTTTGCACCATTCAGTGGGCGAATGCAAGGGGGCTAACAGCGAAAGGGACTGGTTACCTGCTGTCGGGGAATCCACACTCAGCATCCTTCTCCGGTGGAAGATGAAGAGAGCTCCCAAGAAGAGGGGCCCCATGAGGCCCAGAAGAACATACTCCAGCCCGAAGCCTGGAACAAAGGCACAGCAGTTTACAGCCAAGCCTGCCTGCCGGTTTAGCTCACCAGTCGCTGCCCGCATGGTGCCAGCCGAGGCAAGGAAGGCATGAGCCATCTTTCCTGCCACTCCAACAGCTGCATGGCCGGGCGAGGCCCCAGCGGGCCATCCATGCTATCACAGGCTGGTGCAGCAATCCCAGGGAGCCCCGGCAGCAGGGCCGGCCCAAGGGTTTTTGGCACCCTAGGCGAACTATGACTTTCCCCACATGTGATAAGAGGTAATATATTCATGTATTTTTTAAAAATAATGAAAAAAAATCACTTCCATTGAATTTGGAGCACCCCTTAAAGCATGGCACCCTAGGCGATCGCTCAGTTCAGCTACGGTTGGGCCGGCCCTGCCTGGCAGCTGAGTGCGGTCATTGCAACTCCCTGCCAAATGAGCTGGAGCTGCACCTGCAGCAGGGAGGTTAGCTGGGGGCTGGGCCACTGCTCCTGGCTAGGCAATGGTGCCAGGCTACCTAGAGGGCCTCCTGTCCGTGCTGGATCCCAGCGGCGGTGGCTGCGAGCCATAACCTCAACCCCCCAGTAGAGCCCCATTCTCCCCTGCCTGCCAGGCCCAGCCCACAGCCCCATTCACACCAACCCTCACACACATTCTGGGCCTGGTCCCTAGTGCCTGGGGCCCAGCCCGGATGCCTTAGGGGCTGTAACCCTCCGACCACCGGGCCCTACCTTGGGTGCTGCTGACACATGCACTGACACACTCTTTGACACACTTCTCTGGCTGCTGGCTGCAAAGGGAGAGTGGAAGAGACACATCAGGGTGCTGGGAGGCTGAGCGGCTGTGGCACTAACTCCACGCATGGCTCTGTCTGGGCCAGTGTCTCACCACCAGCCCTGGCCCTGCTCCAGAGAGTCCTTTCCATCCCTCGCCCCACCGCCTCACACCCAGCACACAGACGGCTGTTTGTTTGTCTGCACCTGCCAGGCAATGCAGATTAAGGAGGGACGGGTGTCCAAGCTGTGCTGACCAGCTCAGATTCCAGAGCGTGGCATTAATCAGGAACAAGGCCCGTTAGCCGTGGTCTGCGTTCTCCAGCCCTGGGGCAGCAGATGGCTCCAGGACTGGTACACACGGGATCCGCTGCAGCTCCCAGCTCGCCAAGTGTCGACTGACCCCGGCTGAAGATGAGCGTGGTAGCCAAGGCACCGCCCAGCCTGCTGACACAGCATCTCTGTGAACTTCAGGGCCTTGCCAGCCCCTGTCCAGCAGGTGCCGTGAAGAGCACCTGGGCTCCTTCCTTCCATCCCCGAGCTTGCTGCATTAACAGCTGGCCTGGTCTCAGCAGCCAGTAAGACACCACAGGATGAAGCTGCCTAAAATTCTCCTAGGCTGGGCTCATGGGTGTAGGGAACCTCAGAATCCAGTCCGGGCACTGGAGATGGCCGGGGGGGGGGGCGGGGGCACAAGTCACTAACTCTGTATTAGCCATTGTGGGCTCGGGCCTCCCCAGAGGAGATTTCCAGCCATGCTTGTGGCAGGGAGCCCGGGTTAGTTGCAGTGGGTGGGTGTGTAACGCGTGGGGAAGCAAACCAAGAAAGCCCAGCGTATTTACGTGGCACAGGCTCTGCACTCGTTGCCCTCCTGGTAGAAGCCAGGCTGGCAGCCACCACATTGGGTATCCTCCTTCGCGGAACCTGAAAGACATTGCCCATGGTGAGTGCCCCACCAGCGCAGAGGGGCAGCTGTGGGTGACAGACAGCACCCGAGGCCAGAGCATGTGCTCGGAGCAGGCAGGAGCGGGCCTGAGGGCCTTCCTCTACCACCTGTTCTCCTGGCAGGGTCTCGTTGGCTGGAGCCCCACTGGGGAATGGCTCAGCAGCGTGTGGGGCAGTCCCAGGAGAGCTGGTGCAGCAACAGTTAGATGGCCATGGCATGGGCTGGACCGGGATGTACATGTTAGCCAGCAGGCTGCACTTGAGCACGTGCGCCACAGCTGGAGTTAGGCCCCGGCGGGGGCAGCGCGAGGAACAGCTGGCAGGCGGGGGCAGCGCGGCAGGCAGTGCCGGGATTGGACGGCAGCGCCCAATACTCACAGTTCTGAAGAGTGACCCTGTCCTTGCACGTACCACACTTGTGGCAGGTGAAATCCCGGCAGTTGGAGGCTGTGCACTGCTGGAAGTGGCCCGCTCGGCAGCCACACTCCACGTCGCTGGTCTCGGTACAGTTCCTTAGCACCAGCTGGGAAGCTGAACACAGGACACGTTCTGTGAGCCGACCTCTGCGCCAAGCAGTGGCAGGGGGTGGCCTCCTATAGAGTGAAGCCCGGGTCTCCCAGGGTTTCTCCTGCCTCCCCGAGGGCCCCGGCCAGTGGGGCGGTGTGGGGCTGGCTCAGCACCAGAGTAGCTGGGTATCCCATCCCAGGCGAGGGGCCCTCCCAGCAGCTTACCTTGAGTGAGGCACTCGGAGCACTTCTTGCATTCCGTCACTAAGTTCGGGCAGGAGAGGTAGGTGCCATGAGGACAGCGCTCACACATCGTTGGGCGGCCCTGGCTTGTGCAGGGATCCCTCATAAACTGCCCTGTGCAAACGACACCAGCCAGGGGTGGGGGGGTGGGGTGAATATGTGGGTAGTGCTCAGGCACAGGGGGTGAGGGTGCATGTGCACTGGATGTGGCCCAAGGGGTCCAGCTGGCTGATCTGGTCAGTCCCTCTGTCCAGGCCGCCCGTGTGATAGAGACAGCAGCGGACCATGCTCACCCTTGCAGGGGGCAGGAAGGCCTGAGTCCATTCCTAGTGCTGCTGTTGACCCCCCTTTAACCTCAGCAAATCACCAAACCAGTTCCCCACCTCACAGGGGCCTAACTCCCTCCAGTTTGCAGAGCCCTGGGCCCCGGCTGGCCCCGAATCAGCAGAGATATGCTGGGTCCGGGCATGCCATGCGCTCGGCAGATGTTCTCACCTGCAGGACACGTCCGGCAACAGAGCGCCTTTGGTTTGTACCACTTGTAACCCTCTTCACAGTTTTGATTAGTGTGTCTCTTGTGACGGTGCAGCCCCAGTGCAGAGTCAGACAGGCTCCTCGCCCGCCTCTGCTCACTGCCAGTCCCGGCCGCGCATGGCTTCGGCGTGCCCAACAACTGGAATCCACTTCCAGTCAGCAGCAGTGCAGCCAGAAAGCCCTGAGGACAAAAGGGAACGTTGCCAGAGCTCAGCACCAACTCCTGGGCCTGAGCACCACTACAGCAGACTCCCAGCTGCTGCACCGGCCTGGCTCGCTCCCACTGAGTGCCCACAGCAATGGGGCGGGAGCTGTCACTGGTCAGCAGCAGCAGCCAGGACTTTACTCACAAGGCAACCTTCAGCCAGCAGGTCACTTCCTGGCGCTGGTTTGCCATTTGCAGCTAGCACCAATCCCGCCCTGAGTGACTGAGCCACAAGGGTGGGACAGGCCAACCCAAGCCCGCTGCCTCTTCCCAGCCACGCTCCAGCCAAGACCAGAACAGAGGTTTATTGCCTCCTCGTGACTCCTGCCAATCATGCCGGCGCCATGCTGTGGGGAGCTTTAACTGTCTGTGAAGCTTCACTGCTGCTTGCCAGTCACTGGAGGGCACAAAGGTGTGGAGGGGGGGTACATAGTGCAATGGGGAGGGCAGGGGCTCAGGACTGGGGGCGGTGGGGGAGAGGGCTAGACTCCAGTCTTGGCCCTGCCACTCACCGACTGGGTGACCTTGGGCAAGTCACGTTGGTGCTCAGTGCCTCAGTTTCCCCTCCCACGCTTTGTCTGCCTCAGCTCTTTGGGCAGGGATTGGCTCTCACAACGGGGGTGGGAGGGCAGACCTCAGCAGGGCCCTTCAGCTGCTTTTGCAGCAGCAGGAGAGGATCAGCCCTTGAAACCACTGATCTAAGGTGATGGGGCCCCAGCTCCGCCACTAGATGTCGCCAGTGCACTGCGGCTAGACAGGGCTGTGGCCAGATGTGGGCCTGAATCTTAATATACAGCTCCTGAGTCACACTGGCAGGGCCCTGCTCTCATCAAAGCCATCTCCATCCCCACTGGCCAGGCCTCAGCCTGCTGCTATGGGTCCCCGCTGATGGCCGGGCAGGGATCGCACACCCCACTGGCCGGGCCTCAGCCTGCTGCTATGGGTCCCCGCCGATGGCCAGGCAGGGATCGCACACCCCACTGGCCGGGCCTCAGCCTGCTGCTATGGGTCCCCGCCGATGGCCGGGCAGGGATCGCTGTGGTGCATGTACCCCACTGACACCCGCTCAGGAGAGGCTGCTGGGCTGGGGCTCTGGAGTAACAACCTAGCCCCACTAGCCACAGGGTCTGAGTTGGATGAAAACCTCCCCCCCCACCAGCCTTCAAACACCTATGTCAAGCCGTGGTGGGCTGCGCTTGGGGCTTGTGTCCAGCGGGAGCAGAGGCCATTGCTGGATTTATTACCGAAAGCCAGAGCTGGCGCGTTACGAGGACCCCAACCAGCATGAGACTGGTGCCAAAATCACCAGCATTGGCAACACTGGCCCCCATTCACACACGGGCCGGAGACAGCACCCGCATGAGCAAGCCAGCGGAAGTGGGCATGGTCTGGCACAGTGGGCCCAGCACACAGCACGGAAGCAGGCTGGCCAGCCATATCTCTGAGGTGCATTACCCAGTGCCCTTCCCGGCAGGGCTGTGTGTGACTAACCTCCAGCCCATCCCCTGGGAATGCCCCCTGCCAGCCCCTGCTGGGTATTTTCCCCTGCCTCTCTCAGGGGCGTTGTGTACGTCATGTGAACAGAGCAGCTTCTGGAGGCCTCTGGCTCACGGCCCCACTGGAGGAAACACTGGGTGCGGAGGTGCGCCGCCGGAAGCAGGGGCGACCTCAGGCTAGGCTCCTGCCATGTCTATGGCTTCTGGTAAAAGAATAGAGCCGGAGCATGTGGTTAGCACCGAAAGGGCACGGAAAAGTGTTGCATAAGCAGGCTGGTGCCGTTTTCCTGTAAGTGGCTCTGAACTAACCACGTTCCTAGGAAGGGGCCGACGCAGGGCGCGAAGCAGCAGGGCGGAAGTGTTAGCTCCAAGAAAGACGTGCAGGCGTGACAATCCCGCCCTGGATCTGCAGTGCCTCCGGTGCCGCTATGGCCAAGCCCCCAGAGCCACACTCAGGCCCATGGGCTGGAACGGAGCCGTCTGACTGGGGGGGACATGGCACAGTGGGGCAAGGCCCAGGCAGCAGCGAGCTGGGGCCCGAGGTGCCAGGCAGTAGCTGGGCAGGGCTGAAGATGTTCTTGCAGCAGCCTGGCTCCCTGGTCTCACAGCAGATAGGAGCCAGTGTGGGATGCAGGACCCAAGTGGTGCCCAAGGGCATGGGGTGCCAGCATGCCTGAGTCCCACTGTGGCAGCAGAGCCACTAACCATGGTGAGAGGCCCAGGATCCCCAGAGACCAGCACAGCCCCAGAGGGCCTGCTGCAGGCCAAGCCCAGGAGAGAGCAGGAAGTGGACCTTGGCAGGCAAGCACAAGAAGATCCTCATGGCACGCGTCTGGCCCCAGCTAGTCTGGGCTCTTTGGCTACTGCTGGCCCTTCTCCACTCAGCCCTGGAGCAGCCAGCCAGCAACTCCTGCAGTCAAGTAGGCTGCACGGGGACCCCAGTGGGCACACACAGCCTCAGCCAGCGCGCCTGGCCCCCCATGGCAGCAAGGTGGTGCCAGGCAGGGATGGTGCCAGTGCCCTGCCTATGTGGAACCAGGGGCAGCTGAATTGAGCTGCCACATGCGCACGTGCAAGGTGAGAGTGAGCGCCACATAGCCACACACAGACCACCCCCCAGCACTGGCCCCCAGCCTGGGACAGCTGATGGCAGGGCTGGCGAGCAGCAGGTAGTGTCCTGGCCAGGTCCCGTCCTGATGGCATTTAGTGTCGGCTTTGCATCTCGCCAGGTCCCTGTCCGTCCGGCATGGACTGTTCCCACCAGCCCCTGGCTCACCGTATGGGGCTGCTCCTGCCTGACCCCCTCACTCCTGCCAGAGACAGCAGCATGCTGGGAGGCAGAGTGACCCAGGGGCATTGGGTGCTGGGGTTAGTGCTCCGCCCACATCAGCAAAGCACAAGAGCCACTTTGGGGAACAGGCTCTCTACAGCACGTGGAGCTCAGCTGCTGGCAGGATGACTCCAGCCCCACAGAGTGCCTGGCATTGCAGGTTAGCAGCATGGGGCAGGCTGGCCCACCCCATGCAGCTACGTCCACTGGCTCCAGAGCAAGGCAACGGTGCCCTGTGGGCTTGCCTCACGCCTTCAAGCCTGTGAGGCAGGGAAAGGCGTGGGGCTCCCATAGGAGTTGGAAGGGACAGTGCCCGTGGGTTGGGCGCCGCGGGACCCCTAGCCTTGCCCTTCCCTGCAGGCTGTGGGGCAGGCGCTGCTGTATGCCCCCTTTCCCAGCCCTACTTGACAGCAGCTCTGCTGGGCTATGCTCAGACTAGTGCTGTGGGGCAGGGCAAGCTGGGCAGGGTACTGTTAACGTCAGTCACTCCTGTTTAATCTCTAGTGGTGGTGATGCTCAATTTCCTCCCTTAGAGGAAACCGGGCCCAACTCCCTCTCTCAGCTGATGGTATCGCACCATGTACGTGCATCCAATTAGGTCAGCCCAGCCCAGCTCAGCGAGGATTACCAGGCACACACCCAGCAAACTGCACCCTGCCCTGGGGAGCACCATGCCTGCGGGGGCTGGGCCAGCCCCTCAGCGAGGCTCCTGAATCCTCGGGGGTCTCCCAGTCTGTTAGGACACAGGGGCCACACTGTGATGCAGGGCCTGGCGTGCCTGCAGGCTCTCCCACCCCTGCAAAGAGCTGTCAGGGCACAGGCCTCGTGGCCCTGGGACAGGAGCGGTGGACGCAGAGGAGGGCGCTCCAGGCCCTAGCTGCCCCATGGCACTCCTTGTGTGGTTCCAGTGGGGTAACCAGCCTACACCCCGGCACCAGGTGCTTGCCCTTGGGCTCCAGCCCTGGCTCATTGAGCCTCTTCTCCTGCCTCCTCAGACAAAGCTGTGCCTCACGCCCAGCCAGGCCCAAACCCCCGCCTCATACCGGCCACAATCCCTGCCACACCTGTCCCCCTGCCCAGCCCACAGCCAGGTACATGGCCTCCACCCCAGCCCAGACTGTGTCCCCCAAAGCCGTGGCTGTGTGGTGCCAGGGGATGGATGCGCTATCTCCCACGTTCCAATGGGAATGAACACCCTGGGCTGGCGTAGCTGGGAGCAGCCTGGCTTTTTGCTTCTGCTTCTGCTTCCGCTGGCGGCCCAGGCCCCATGGGGAGGCTGGGACTGGCTCTTTCCACCACATACGCTGCTAGAGACTGGCTCCCTCAGGGCTGTTCGTGGCCGTGCTGCCCACAGACTGTCCCACTCCACGGTGATGCCCATGACGTACCAGAGACTAGATTGCTCACAGAGCCTGGCACTGATGGCTGGGTGTAGACCCTGCCCGCCCAGCAGGGCCGGTGCTGAGCGGCCTGGCTCCAACAGAGCAGTTCCACACATACCTGTTCTCCCCAGCCCCCACCTGCTGAGGGGTACACATCCCTCCCGAGGCTGCCCTCCAGGACCCTTCATGCCCACAGTCCTCAGCCTCTCCACCCAAGCCTGCCGGGCCCCATGGCTGTGCCGCGGAGGTGCAGGTTCCTGGGGATTCCAGTCCGTGGGTGGAGTTCCCGGTGAAGATGGCCCTGATTAAAGGGCTGCATCATTTTCTCTTAAATCTGTCACAGCTGGCCTGGAACCTGCCCTGAACGCACCCATTTGCATAGCTCCATGATCAGCTCATGGCCTGGATCCGGCAGCTTCCTGACAAAGCCTGGGCCCCTCCTCCCGCCCTCCACCTGCCCACAGCCAGCGGCAGGGCTGAGTCACTGGCTGAGCCGAGGTGTGTGCAGTTGTCCCAGGGCAACGCTGCTGTTCTCGCTGCCTCCCTTCATGGTGACCCGCAGGACAACAAGGCGACTGGGCCTGCTTGCCGAGGGCAGGACCGGACTGGGTCACTGCCCCAGCCAGCTGGACCCATTTCACAGCCTGGACTGTGCTGAAAGAAGCCCTTGTCACACACCATGGCCCTCTACCTCACCCTTAACCTGTGGCCATGCTCCCTGCCCTCTCCACCTCCCCCCCCCCAGGCTCCCACTGTGCAGTTTCAGCCCTCATTGCCCCGCCCCACGTGAATTTCCAGCTGTGAACAGTGCCAGCAAAGAGCCTCCTCCCCAGGCAATGGCAGCCCCAGGCTCCCCTAAAACCACCTAGTCAAGAGCCTCCTATGCTGCTCACCAGGGCTGAGGGACAAGGACCATCCCTGTGGAGATGGCGCCAGGTCGTTTAGTGCCAGCTGCGAGGGTCTGTCCTGGAGACACCAGCGTGCCCATTGCCCCATGGGAACAGTATGTGGCCATACCCCTGCCAGGCTGGGCCAAACCAGCCACTTGGCCGGTATAGGGCAGGTTGCCTTCTCACCTAGCCGCCCCTCTCTTTCCTTGGGGGCAAGTGTGCTGCAGAGCAGGAGAACAGCACTTTCCCTCAGTTGGCCTAGGGAGAGGCAGGAAAGTGCGGTTGTGGGGAGCAGCCTGGAGAAGGGCTTGCCCTAAGAACCGGCTGGCCACAGGGGCTGAAGTCACAGCCCTTTGCACAGCTCAGGGCTGGCTGTGGGACAAAGCAGGGTAAGGGCTCCAAGCCAGGTTACACAGCTGATCCCGGCTCTGCTGGCCCCGAATCTCTGCCTGAGCTCGGAGTCAGAGCAAAGTGCACCGGGAAGTGAGCAGCACTCAGCTGCATTCCATGGCCGCTGTACATGTGGGCAGTCCAGGGCCCAGGCCAGGTGAGACCAGAGCGTCTCCCAGGCGCCAGGGGACATGGCTTGGCTTGGATTGCACTGCCAGCACACCGGCACCCTGAGTCAGGCCAAGCACAGCCCCCTGCACGAGGTGCCCCCCAGGTCTGGCCCACAGCCTTGGGGCCCAGCAACAGCTGGAGCTTGGCCCTACATGACCTTCCCCTTGGACATGGAGAACTGTGGCCTCGACGGTAGCCCCTGGCACAGCCCCTGTCCAGCAGTGGTACACACCTGGAGCAGGTGCCAGGAATAAACCCTGGCATCCTGCCCAGCCACCTCACCTGGTGCAGCTGGAGTCCAATCATGGGCAGGGCCCCAAAATACTGCCAGCGCCGGGCTTTGGGGCTCAGCCCAATGGCCTCCAAGATCTCAACACCTCCTCCAGGTGCAAGCTTTGGTCATGTGAACCCAGAGGCCTTCGGAAGCAGGGACCTCATGGGCCAGGCGCCCATCTCCATGAATAGCCCCATCCCCGCGCCCAAGAGTTGGCTCAGGCTGACGCCCCAGGTGGCAGTCCCCACTCTCTGCTGATTGGTTGTTGTGGTTGTGCACACTTCCAGTGCTCCCATGTCTCATCCCCGAGGCAGCTGCACCTCGGGGCTGGGTGAAGTGAGTCTTGCGCACCTAGGCGGCAAAGAGCTCCCAGAGCCCCCGGGAGCGCGTCGAAGCAGGGGGGCTCCAGTGCACTTTTGTGTTTTCTCCTCCATTTTCCCTTTCCTGGAAAGCCCTGAAGTGCTGCCTGTTGCAGTGAATTCAGGTAGGTTTCCTGGAGCCTTCCAAAGGCCTCCCCTGGGCTGGGGATACCATGAGGCCATTTCTGGGTCCCTCTCTCCAGGATACCCAGCAGCAGCTCTTCTGCCACAGAAACCAGAGTTTGGCCTAAAGGAAACAAACTAACAGGTGCAGAGAGCTGGTCCCTCATCCCCCACCAGCCCTCCTGCCCTCTCCCATATCCCCCAGCTCCTCCAGGGAAAGCCTGCCTCCAGCCCCGGGTGCTGCCCACTGCCCCCAACCCTAGAGCAAGTGAGGCATTTGCCCAGGTGGGCAGGACTTACCCCAGCTGCCTTCAGGGACCGTCTCTCCATTCTAGAGTCCCAAAGATCCAGCTCATACCGAGGAGACCAGCGTGGTGCCGGGGGGTTACACGCTGCTGCCGGCGCTTGGGCAAAGCAAGTGCTGGTCACAGCCCAGCCAGCCAGGCGGCAGAGCAAGGCACGGAGGGAGGTAGCAGATAATCCATACTCTCAGTAACCCCCGGCGCTGAGTGAGATCAAACCTGCTCAGCTGAGCCTTTTACACACAAGCCCTCGTGGGAGGAAATACATTTCTGGAAATGAGTCCGGGGGTATAAAACCACGATAGCAACCACGAGCACAGGGAGGGGCCTAGCTAGCAAGGAAGAGCCGGGCACCAGGACCAGGGGCAGACCTGTTGCTGAAGGCTGGTGGGAAACAGCCCTCAAGAGTAGGGAACTGGCCCCAGGGCTCTGCCTCTCCCCCGTGTGAGGGGGGTGGTGGGAGTGCCCACCACACCGCAGCTGATCTCTCTTCCAAGCTCAGAGGGATGGGCCAGGTCGGCGGCTCTAACCTGGACTGGAGCAGGGAAGCATTTTGTGTGTCCCCCTACAGCCAGTCACCCCACGGGCTGAGTAACCGCCAGGCAGCACCAGGAACCACAAGTCGGGTAGCAGGAGGTGAAAAGGCAGCGGGAGCTTCCCGCCCCATGAAAGGACAGACAAAAAGAGAACGCACATGTACTAGCTTTAATGCTTCACCTATGAGGCTGCGGCCAGTAGGAACGGTACATTGTTGGTACAGCCTCGTGCAGGGGCCATGTTCCATGGACAATACAGACGAGCCAGCTGAGGGGCCTGCACCATTGCCAGGACAGCCGGGCGGCACAGACATTCATACAATGCTGCGTCCCCACTGAAGGGCAGCCAGGACACAGTGTTAGCAAATCAACCCAAAGCTTAATAAATAGACAACTTGAAACACAAACAGCCAGAGGCAAATGCACCTGCCCACGGCAATGGCTGGGCAAAGAGGAATGTGCCACACACACACTCCCCACCCCCCTTCCCCTCTCTGCTGTCAATTCACAGCACGCCCCAGTGTGCCAGGCTCTGCACCCCGACCCAGGGCAGTCAGCAGAAACTCCCCAGAGGGAGCAGTCACAACCCCTCCTGACTGCCCAGGCAGCTCTGCCCCTTTTCAGCAGGCCACGTCTCAGTGCAGAGAAGGAAATTCAGTCCCCTCTGGGGCTGAGATGGGAGGCGCCGGGGTAAGAGCTTATTGCTCCAGGCTCCTAGGCCAGTGGGGTGAGCGCTCACTGCACAAGCCTCCAGCTACAGCCCCAGAGACCAGCTCTGGTACCCAGGGGCTGGGCTGGATCCCAAGCCGGGACTGAGTGAGGTCTGCACATGGCCCCCCAAGGAATGGCCCCTTCCCCCAGTAGTGCTTGCTCTGGCCAACACCACAGGAACATTGCCCAGCATGGGTCTCTCTTCTGCCCCCCACAATCCTCCACACTAGCATCCCCATACACAGCCCTTCCTGGCAGCGGGGTGTGGGCCTGGCTGTCTCCTTGTGGGTCCAGCAGGCTGTTGGTGAAACCAGCCCCACCCTTCATGAGCAGCTGCTGTGGCCGGGGTCATAGGTCGTGCTCTCAGCCAAACCCTGCAGGCCCAGCCTGCCAGCTGCTCCCAGTGCCACCAGCCAGCGTGAGAAGTCTCAACCCTTCCGTCTCGCCAAGAACCCAGCAGATGACTGGAGGCCTTAACCCCCGTCTAGCCCATGTCCGCCCTCCTGCCGATCTGACATCGCTTCCAGGTTCCTATCCCCTGCAACCTTCCCACACACAGGCCAACAGGGCACAGGGTGCATGGCCCTGCCCCATTGCTAGTGCCTTGCACTGTAGCCTTCGTCCCTCTTCACCCACCGCTAACATTTTGAGCCCTTCCTCATAAACCCACAGCAACTTTCTGGTGCCAGGGCCTGACTTATCCCAGCCACTGCCACACGGGGAGGCCAGAGGGTAGTATGGACTAGCTTAGATGGAGAACCAGATTTCAGGGGGGCCCTGGTCAGCCAGGGAGAACAAAATCAAGCCAGCAGGGAGCTGAAAAAGCAGCCGTGATGGCTAAGCCCTGGCTTAGCTCCCCGCTGCAGTTCACCTAGGCAGTAAGTGAAAGGGGCCGTTGTTTCTGGCCCTGCGTGCAGCTCCATTTGGGATATAGCTGCCCTCGTGCTCTGTCATCCCTTGGAAGAGCTCCCAGGTGGGTCACGCCAGGCAGGCTGGCTGCTGGCAGTGAGGATGTGACCTCAAAGGATGGGAAAAGCTTTGCCTATTCCCCTCTGCTGTTTCCTTCCGGCAGGACCGGCGTAGTCTGCCACTGCAGGAAATGCAGCTTACCGCAACAACGTGCACTCGGAACCCCTGCTCCTGCGGCGACCTTGTGACAGGTAGTTCCCTGGAGATGGTGCACAGAGAAGCACCAAAGGGGGGTCCCATCCAGGCAGGGGAGGGCCCCTGTCTTGGCATTACTGTTTGGCTTTAGCCGAACCCAATGCAAGATGGCTTATGTGTCTCCCACATTGCAACAGGCCAGCAGTGCGTGGAAAGTGGCAATCACGCCCAGCTCACAAGCCCCCAGCCCATGCTGCTGGACACTGGGTCCCGGTGTTTTCCGTGCTGCACGAGAGGAGCTGGCTGCAGCCTGCGGCAGGCTTCGGGCACTCTGAAGCCCAGCAGAGCCCTCTGCACCAGGGGCTCTCCGAGGACGGGATGAGTTTTTGCACAATATTTTATTTTGTGGTCACCGCTCATTTACTCCCAGTAACTCTCCAAGCACCTCTTGGGCCAGCACCCCACACTGTGACTGGCTGTCTTCTGAGAGACAAGGAAGCCCCGTAGGAGGCGCCCTCAGCAGACTGGCTCCAGAGTGCTCAGGAGTAGAGAGGGGTCCAGCGCGGCACAGCTGCCAGAACTCCCAGTGCAAAGGAGCCACTTGCCGCCAGAGCTCTTGGAAGGCCTCCCTGGCCAGCCCCAGTCCACAGTCCCATTGGCTCACAGGCACACACTCCCCTCCACACACGTGCACCCGTGGCAGAGACATGTGCACACCCTCCATGCCTATGTCCACACACCTGTTGGCTGTCTACCCCCCACACCCATGCACAGCCATGAAACTCTGCCGGAGGCTGCTTTCAGGGCCTGCAGATGCATCTTCCAGTGCCCTGGACGCTCACGCTGCATAGTCACAGGCGGTGGGACGGGGCGGGACACCTCACTGGCAGCACAGCTCCTCTCCTGGAGTCACCGAAAGTGCTCAGACCTCCCTGCGAGAGAGGGACAGAGTGGAGCTCTTAGCCGCCGGCTCTTGGGGACATGCTCAGCTGCCAGCCTCCCCACCTCCATTATCTCCTCAGCTGCAGGAAGCTAATTTCAGAAGTGCTGAGCCAGGCTGAGACTCCAGGGAGGAGACCGACGGGAAACCCCGGACTCTCCTGCAGGAGTCTGCCCTCTGTGTGTGCCCTCCCACCGCATGCGAGGGAGACATGCCTGGACATCTGCGATGGCCCACCCCCCTGGCTGCTGGTGTTAGCCGGCTGCTGCCAGGCTGAGAGGGGGAAGTGGCTTTGTGCCCATGCGCCAGGAGGCCCGTGGGCTCCCCCACGTACCCGCCACTTGCTAGCCACCAGCCTGCCAAAGCCATGACACTTACGAGGCGGTCAGCGTGGAGTTGAGGAGCAGAGTGGTCCTGATCCTGTACAGCTGGGCCAGTGTCAGCTTGCGGTGCTGTGGTGCCGGTGGGTCTGACAACGTCCGGTGGCAGCGCTCCGTCAGGGCGGTACTGGGGGCTCGACCGGGGACAGATGCCACCTCGGGTCCCACGGGGGGAGCTTCCTGCCCCATTTCATTGCTCTCCACTGGGTGACGAAATGCCTCCGCACAGCCCAGGTCCAGCTCCTCGGGCTCGGAGAGGTCAGAGGAGGAGCTGCTGCTGCTGCTGCTACTGCAGGAGCTCAGCCCAGCCACCCTGCTGCTCTGGAGGGTGCTACAGTCCGACTGGGTCCCCTCACTCCTGGCACCAGCCCTGCTAGTCCTCTGGACACCAGCTTGGGGACCTGGCTGGGCCAGGAATGTGTCTGGGCCCAGCTCCGTGAACAGGTCAGAGAGGCTCTTGCTCTGGGCAAGAGGGGGCCGGGCCGAGAGCAGCTGCAGGAGGCTGGCCTCCGACTTGGACTTGAGCACCGGCCCCTTGCAGGGCAGCAGCTGCACGGGAGTCCTGCGGCGCAGCTTGGGCGAGGGGGCACGCCGCACATGCAGGCTCCCCACATCCTCCTCTGCCGGTCCCAGCTGTTGCACCACAGCAAACTCCTGGATGGAGGTGGGGGAGAGGGTGCCATAGGCGCTGTCGATGGACGCCGACCTGCAGCCACCAGGATCCAGCGTCAGGCAATTGGAGCTGAGGGCCGGGGGTTTCTCAGCAGCCTCCCCGCCCCCCTCCAGGATCTCCCTGGTGGGCGTGGTGGACGAAGCAGTGGTGCTGATGGAGGTCTCGTCCGACTGCGAGCTGAATGGCCCCACTTCCAAATCAGGGAGGGAGAGCTCCTCCCCGGCATCGACCACCACCACCGCAATGGTCTCTGTGGAGCCGTCAGAGGGGCTGCAAGAGCGAGGGAAGAGTCAGACACGGGTGGGGCTGGGAGCGAGAGGGGGGAGGGCTGGCACTAGGGCTGGGGCACACTGGAACAGGGCAGGGTGGAGGGCAGGAGTGAGGGGAGATGGGGAGAGGCCAGCACTGGGTCTGGCAAGCTCTTTGGGGCATTAGGGCACAAGGTAGCCCCCCCTCCTCTCCAGGCATCTCCTGCATCTGCAAGCTGGATGCGCTCCCATGGCCACAGGGTGAGAGGCCCCTCAGCCCTGATGTGGAGGGGAGGGCTGGCGGCTGAGGGGGAGCTGGGCGTGCTGTACCATTGCTGAGAGTCGAGGCTGTTGCTGCTCTTGCGCAGGATAGTGGGCGAGCTGGCTGCCGAGGTCCCGCTCTCCCCATCCTCATCCTCCTCCAGGCTCTGCAGCTGCTGACTGCGTTGGTGCTGCTGAAGACGCAGCCGCTGCAGGAGGTTCTGCAGGCAAGGGGCAGACACAGCTAAGGAACAAGCATTTTGGACACCACGGTGCTGAGGAGAACACCCCAATGCACAGCCATCAGGGGCGCTGCTCCCATACCAGACCATGGGCTGTGTTGGAGAGGGGGGCGTGTGTGCCCCTGGGACTGTCCCAGACAGCGCAGCCCCTGGAGCTGCACGGACCATGCTCCTAGTTCCCGGCAGCATGCTCCTGAGAGACACCTGCTGGGCACACACGGAGCAGAGATGCAGCATCACAGCTAACCCCGGGGAGGAAATGTCAAGAAGGGAGATCTCACAGCAAGGCATGAACGCACATGGCACTGGCCCTTCCAGGGGAAGTTGGCCTGATCCTAGGCCGTCTTCGCTGCCAGGAAAGGTGAGTTTCCAATGAGGTAACTGACGCCTGGACTGACAGTGCTAAAGACAGTTGCTGGGACAAGGCCAGCTCCAGGGACAGGTCACACACCTGGGGCAGTGGACATAGCGCTGGGTGGAGCTGCCTGTGTCCCAATGTGCACCCAGTCTCTCTGAGTGGTGCTGACAGAGACACTAATGCTCATGTCCTTCCCCGACTCACGCTTTGAGCTGCTGAGGCAAACCCCAAACCAGGGCCTGCCCACAAGGAAATGCTCCACAGCCTCTAAGATTAGGGATGCTGCAACATCTCAGCACAGACCCTCTGGATCCCAAGGCCATCTCAAAGGCGCCTTGTAATGAATGCGACTGTTTCTTCCTGAATCACCTGTGCATTGTACAGCGCTTCGATCCACCCACGACACAGGGACTGGCCATTGGCCTGGAAGGTGTAGGCTCCCACAGCACTGCGCAGCTCATTGAGATAGATCAAGAGGAAGGAGCCTGCAAGGGGGACAGGAGCCAACCATGAGCAAAAGGCAGCTTCCTGGGCATAGCAGGCGCAGTGGCTGCCCAGCGCTGGTCAGCCAAGAGATATGCTCTTCTTAGAGAATTAGCCATCGTGCCGAGCAGGACAGGAAAGGAACCAGAACCCTGCAAGCCCTGCAGAGCAAGCTGGAATGGGCTTAGTGCCCAGGGACGAAACACCGCAAATCTGTCTGCACCAGAGCCTGGGTGTCGGCTGTGCTGCCATGCTGCAGGAGCAGAATGCAGAGGTGGAGGCTAATGGTGCTGGGGGAAATGCTGTGTGATCCTCAAAGATCCTCAGCCTGGAACAGCTCAGGCATGAAGCATGGCCCTTAGCTCTCCAAGCCATGGGCTCACAGAGGGCTGGGAGCACTCATGGGTCAGTCCCTGTGAGGACACAGGGAGCCCTGTTCCCTGAATTTTGTCTGCGAGTGGGGCTAGGGGCACTCACAGGTCAGTCTCTGTGGGGACACAGGGAGAGCCCTATGCCCTGACCATTGTCTGCAAGCTGGGGGAGGACAGCCTCAGTCTCTTGCCCCCAGGATGGCAGGGCAGGGAGAAAGGAGAGAGAGGAAGGAAGCTCCTCCAGGGCCATGGGCTGCGAGGGACCATGGGGACAGGAGGGGCTGTGGGGTGGACTCTACCAAGAAGAGGAGTACAAGAGGAAACCATAGAGCACGGCACTGTTCTTGGGTCCCAGCCCCGTGTGCTCCTCACCAGGGTCCTTGAGCTCACGGCAGATGATCTTGTCCACGAACAGGGGCTGCCGGATGACCTTGGTGCGCTCTGCCTTCTTCACTGGCTTGGTGATGAGGAACAGGTCCGTGAAGAGGAAGCAATAAACGTCCATCTGGGGAGAGTGAAAGCACAGAGGATGATGGGATCCCGCTGAGCAGTGGCATGCTGGTGGCCAGGAGGCGGGGCGAGACCTGCAGGCTATGTTCCCGAGCCAGCCCCATGACGAGAGAGTGATTCCTGATGTTGTTGCCTGCCTGACAGCTTCCCGGGCCACGCACTCCTGGCCAGGGCCCCAAGTGGAGCCAGGGCAGGCCGCGGGGCTAGGACAGACAACCGTGGCACCCTCCATCCCCTGCTAATCAGGAAAATGAATGCTTGGCCTGGATAGTCCCCATGGCCCATCAGGTAAAAGAGCCTCTCCCAGTAGGGCTGCTCGCCTTCTGTCTCACCTTGCTGTCTTTACCTTCCTTCATTTTCAAGCTCCCCTCCAGAAGGAGCTGGCGTGTGTCATCGGGGGACGTGCCCGGGATCGGGGCCATCAGGTCCAAGCGCAGGAACTCCTTCAGGATCTGTCAGAGGAGTGAAAAGATGCAGTCAGGGAGCTCTGGAACAGGGCAGCCCGGCCTACCAGCCCCTGCTGCCCATCCCATACCTTGTCCACCTCCTCCGTGCTGCTGTCCACCACCTCATAGGAGTCAATGCGGCTGATGATGGCCACCAACCTCTGCTGCTCTTGCCGTTGACGCATCCGCGAGTTCACGTGGTTGATAAACCGCTCCACCGAATTGATCTGCCGCAAGGTGGGAGTTCAGAGGCATGTAGGGGAACAGGTGGCTGGAAGCCCTGGCCCCAGCAGGCTTGGCTAGAAGCCAGACCCTGCACCCTGTGCCCTGGTCCAGCAGGCTTGACAAGGAGCCATGCCCTGTGCCCCGTGGTCTTGGTGAGGACCCTGTGGAAGTTGGAGGCAGAGTCCAGGGGATCTGCCAGGCACAGTCAGCTCTCACTGCACAACGGGGACCCAGCAGGGTGGGCAAATTCACCCATCGTGCAGCATCTGCCCTGGCCCTGGGAAAAAGGCTCCAGGGGGCCCCCAGCCAGCATGGCAGCAATGGGGGCCGCACGAATTCCACTGCTGACTTGGCTGAGGGCAGCCTATCCTGGAAGGCATGACCCATCCCCCCGGGATGCCAGGCAGGTTACCATGGTGATGATGGCGTCCCGGGTGTGAGGATCATCTGTTTTCTTCAGCACCGACTTGAGCAGCAGCGGGTACTTGGTGAGGCGCTGATGCGGCTTCACCAGCATGTCACTGAGTTTCAGGCGGGTGCATTGCTTGTGCTTCTCTGCCCACTGGAACAGAGACATGGGTGGGGTGAGCGAGGCCGAGGCAGCCCCGTCTCTCCGCCAGCGCTGGCTCCAGGTCTTACCGTCACGTAGCTGCGGAAGAGGTCATTGTCCCGCAGCAGGGTGCGCATGTACTCCAGGCAGCCTTCCTCCTCCATGCAGTAGTGGATGTACGGCTTGAAGAGAGACCCAAACTGCAAGGCAAGTCAGAGGGGTGGGCCTGTCAGAGCTGGGGGCTCCTCACCAGCGCAGCCGGGCTGGGAGCAAGCAGCGCCTGGGATCTGTTTCACACCCACCATTTTGAATCCCTGCAGGAAGTCCACAGGGTCCAGCAGCGTCTTGGTCTTCCTGGCTTTCTCCAGGACAGGGGCCATCACATCACGCCACAGGGCTCGGTGCAGCTGGATGATCTCCTGGATGTTGCTGAACAGGCGCTCAGCTTCCACCTACAAGGAGGGCAAAGATGACAGCGGCTGTGTCAAAGCCCTGGTGGCCCAGCCCGAACAGGTCACACAGGGGCAGGAGTTCACCAGACTGAGCAGCTGGTGACACCCATGTCACCCTATGCCCTGCTCCTTGGCCCCGTGACCCTCATGGCGAGACTGCTGCTCTGATGCAAAGCACAGCCGGGCTCGCTGCTGTAGTCACCACAGGCCCTGCTGGGGGCCGGGGCACAAGCACAGCTCAGTGACTGTCCATCAGTTCAGGGTCCAGAGGCCCAATTCCTCCATTAGTGGGCAGGGTGTCCCTGTGTCTCTGCTAGAGCCTGGCGAGCCTCTCATCCTTACTGCCTGGCATCTTCCACTCACGGGTGCCACGTCAGTGCCATTCGGGAAGCAGGGCATGGCTGTCCGGGGGCATTCCTCACCAGAGAGATCAGCCCAACACGGGGCACGGCTCACTGGGGCACTCCCTGCTGAAGAGATTCGCCCAGCACAGGACATGGCGCCTCGGGGTGCTCCCCGCCCAAAATTTCCACCCACCACAGGGCGCAACTGCACTGGGTCCATGCCGGCCCAGCCAGCCTGGACTTCTTGAGAGTGCATGGAGCCTGATTCCCCAGAGTGAGTCCAGAGGGAGGGTCAAGGCTGCAGGGCCCTGCAGGGGGCGAGGGACCTTTCTGCCCTGCTGAGCTAGAGTAGCTGGACCCTTACCTCACACAGGAGCCCTGATTCCTGCAGGTTCAGCAAGCAGCAGAGGAAGAGCTGCAGGGAGAAAGCAGAAAGCAGACAGTGCAGAGCCAGCATATCCCACCTGGGGGTCTCCCGCAGACAGCCCCTTTCTTCCCTCTGCACCCGCCATCCTGGGCCAGCAGCCTGAGGACAGCAACACAGCCCGGCCCAGTCCAGAAAGGGGTCCCTCCTTGTTTGGGCCAGAGGCTGCATGATGCAGGCAGTGACTGAGGCAGTTCAGACCCAGCGCAATACAGCCCTGTTGGCCAGGCACGGCCAAGACCCAGCCAGTCCCAGGCTTCCAGGTCTGGCAGTGCTGAGCATGGTATTCTGAATAAATCCCTAGTTTACAGCTCCGTTGCCATGCTCAGCTCTCCGCCCTAGGACATGCACAGCACTGGCTCCTTGCCTCCAGGAGGCACCTGGCAAATATCCATCATGCCCCTGCAATGGCCTCTCAGGAGCCTGACTCAGCCTGGCCCCAAGGAGTGGAGGACACTCACATCCGTGATCACTTTCAGCTTCCTGATGTAGGTGGCTTCTGTGTGCAGCAGCTCCCAGATGGCTTCCTGCTGGTGACACTGCCGGCGAGTCAGGGCCTGGAGAACAGCAGAAGATGGGTTAGCACCACAGGGCTGCAGGCACCGAGACCCATCCATACACGCAGGTAGCAGCAGGGCAACGTTCCCATTGACAGCAGGACAGACAGGGAGCGACCCCCCTGCCTATGACCGCCAATAGCACTCAAAGCAGCTTAGCACCTTCCCTGGCCAGGATGCGAGGAGAGGACCCATCCTCATGGCTCCAAAGAAACTCCACTCCCAATCCCGCTGGGGCAACATCCCAGGTGGGGGAAGAGGCCAAGGGCGCTGAAATGTGTCTGGTGTGTGTGTTGGGGGGGAGCTATTTCCCTCTATCTGGCCACCAGGGGGCGTACGGAAGCAGCAGATCCAGCCAGCAGTGCGGGTTAGAGTAATGGGGACAGTGGTGCCCGGCTGCCCACCCATGGAGGATTCTGAGGGGTGTGACGGCAGCTGTGGTCTGCAGCCCGTGAGAGATCTGGAGTAGGAGGCCCCTGCTCCCCGACTCCAACTCCTGCCCCAGAGCTGGGCTCCCTGTTCAGGAGCCTTGGTTCCCACCGTGACCCAGCCTCACGCTGCTGTCATTGGCCCATTGCCCAGGACTGGCACTTCCTACGGCAGGCCAGTCACCTGGGTGGGCATTTCCCCAGTGCCTCACACACAAGCTGTAGCTGCACCAGAGCTGCTCTACTCCGGCCTCCTGGGAAACGGCCCCCAGGCTCCCTATCCCACTGCTGCCCGCATTGCATAGATACGCGGGGCTAGACTCCAGCCAGAGCCCAGCATCACCTCCGTTCCCTCGATGATTTCCTGCCAGCTGTCTTCCAGGCACAGGTCAGTGTCTTCCTCCTCTTCCTCCCACGAGTCCTGGTCAAAGCACAGGTGCTGGGGGAGCTTGGGGAGGCCAAAGATGCTGTAGGTGTGCAACTTGCTCTCCAGCTGCTCCACTTTATCCAGCTCCTAGTGGAGAGGGTCCCAGAGCTGGCTAAGTGCACAGCGGGCTCTAACCAAGGGTCCCTCCCCAGCATGGCCCCCTCCAGATGCAGCACCTCCCCCCTGCCGCCAGCTGCCTGCCCTGTGGAGAGCAGTGCTCACCAGGCTGGGTGGGATGGTGCAGGGCGTTCCCAGCTTTCCACCATTACTGGCCTCCTGCCAGACACTTGGCCAGGAGCCCCAGGCCAGGTAGCTGGAGTGCAGGGCAAGTCCCTGCAGAAGGCCTGAGTGACTCACTGTGAGGCAGGGGGCCCATGGGACCCGCAGGAGCCTGCCTCAACCCAACCCCAAGGGCTAAAGGTCATGAAGAGACCAAGAAGCACTGGGGAGATGAGAGGGATGGCAGCTTGCCACTCCCTCCCCAGCTCTATCCCAGGCTCTGCAGCAAGCTCAAGGGGCAGCAGTTCCTGGGGGGGAGGTCAGGGGGCTGCAACCTTCTTGCAGCGGGAGCTGAGCTGGCTAAGGGCTCAGGGCCTTGCTGCTATTCTGCTGACACCACCCCGCGTGCCCCTTTTCCAAAGCCAGGCAGCTCCCTCCTGACTCCAGAATGGCAGAAATTTGGGAGCCCAAGCAGCCTGGGATCAGGAACAGGCCTGAGCCTGCTGGTGTGAGCAGCGACATACCCGTCCGAAGGGGCCCGTGCTCGTGCCGGAGCTAAAGAAGCCACTGAAGCGGCTGGCGGCCCTGTTCTTCCAAGTGTCAATGCCATTGTTGGGCAGGGAGCAGCTGAAGTGTTGCAAGGGCTCTTGAGCCGGGATGCTCGAGTCACCCAGGAACTCATTCATGTTCTTCCGTCTCCGCCCTGGGGCCTGCAATTCCAAGCAGAGAAGAGCCACCTTGAGGGGCTGCCGAGAGCAGGAGGCCCCAGTGGGAAAACAGCCCCGTGCAGGGCCAGACTCTCCAGGGAAGGAGCAAGGAGGCAGCGCACAAATCCCCCAGCCTGCCCCAACCCCTCCAGATATTCTTGGAGCAGGACAGTTGCAGCAGGCTCCTGCATGGTCCGGGCGCCATCACCTGCCAGCTGTGTGCGCTCTCCAGCTCTGGTCCGAGCGACAGCCTGGCCAACGGTATCAGAGCTGTGCATCAAGCCAGGCCCACAGGCACCAGCCCCAAGACACGCCAACCGTCCCGCCACACCAGGCTGAGCTGATCAAAGGGGCTCCAGGGGCTGCCATGCCCTGGACCTGGCCCAAAGCCTGCAGCAACCACATTTGCTATCAGAATCCAGCCACTGGCCACCAGCCCTGTGGTCAGGGAAACGGGCCAGAAAAGATCCTCAGCCCCACAGCTCTGCTGCCTTGGGGCCCTGGGAAAAGCCAAGTAGGAACTGATCCTCTCAGGCAACGCTGGGCACGGAGACAGGTCTCAAAGGACAGTGAGGGATGAAGGGGGTTGGGGAGCATCTCATCTCTCAGTCAGCCCCTCAGAGCCCCAAGAGGCCCCCCACCCAGACACAGCATGCACCACCTCACCTTGGCTGGAGCAACCCTGCACTCATCCCAGGGTCTCTCCTGCTGGATAAAGGCACCTAGCACCCTCCAGAGTGGGCGAGTGGGAGACAGCCACCCGGAGCTCTCAGCCTCCAGCCCCACGGCTCTGGCTCCAGCTGAGTGGGGGAGGGCTGCTCTTGTGTCAACATAAGTAAAGACGCCAGTGGTCAGGAGGGGCTGCATTGCTGAGTGGGGAGTTTGTGATGCCCCGGCAATGAGACATTCCTCTGGCCGGACACCTCCTGGGAAGCCAGGGCCTGCAGCCATCCGCATTCATAGGACAGAGGTGCTAGGAGACCCCGGTTCATCACACACATACTCACACACACCCTGCACGTTCTCTCTCTCTCTCTCTCTCTCGCACACACACGTTCTCTCTCTCTCTCTCTCTCTCTCTCTCTCTCTCACACACACACACACACACACACA